>CAUYRT010050931.1:0-19308 GCA_963574885.1 Lepilemur ruficaudatus | reverse complement strand
TATATATAGTATGAGATATGTGTTGAGTTTCATTTAGTCTGTTCTGTTTTAAATGTGCCCTTATTGTAAACTCAGACCCTCATATATAATGACTAAATATGACGGTTTTCATATAAATAAGTTAACGAAAGGAACATTTCTCAGCAAGTCTGTTGTTTGTACCTATCTGCCTTGTGCTATATGGCTCGAATTTTTAATGTTGACAGGAATAATTTTTCTGTTGCCTCAGACCATCTTCCTACAGCACTGAGCATGAGACAGTGAAATCGTCAGATGGCCAAGTTCTAGTGTCAGAATCCTTTTCTTGCGCTTTCCCTGTACTACTACTGCACTCAATAGAAAACCTGGTGAACATCCAGTAACGTTACTTGAGTTGATTCCTCCTCCTCCTCTTGACCTCTTAGTAAATGCTCACTTGACGCAGTAAATGTGAGGCTCTGCAAAGGGAGACGAGCTCGGAGGAGGAGACAGACCTTGACACTGAGGGCATCGGTCTAGACAGGGATGCAGTTGGCTGTAGGGATGTGGCAACAGATGCAGGCAAGGTCACCTGTAGGCAGACAGGGACAGTGAGTCTTCAGTTTGCCCTGACTCAAAGTTTGAAAACCACTTTCTGGATAGGAACCCAGCATCTGCTTTCTGTGCTATTTGTAGAAAGCAAACCAGGGAACTGTACACGGATGCGTCCCAAGGCAGGCCACTGAGGCTGTCTGGGCAGCTCTACAGAAAGTGAACAGTTACTCTCTCGAGTTCCTTACCCAAGTCTCCCCGGATGAAGTGCTGGGAAGACCCCTGCTGATGTGCTGATTTTCACAGAACCATATTGTCATCTCATAATAAATGTGATGACAGTAAAAGTTCAGTTAATGGCATTTTTTAACTCAATTACTCTTTAGTATGCTTTGCTGTGTCAGACTACTTGACAGTGAAGGAACTGTTACCCAAGGTGTACAAATACTAGCTTTTTTTCCGGGAATTCACAAAGAAGCTATATGTTAAACTTAGAGATTTCTGATTCAAAACTAACAGTTATAAAACTTTAAATGTTTGTGTTCCATTACTACTTTGTAGAAAGTCAAGGCTTAACAAATGGCTGTCAAGGTGAACCCTGAGCTTATTTGCTCTAGGTTAAGGGAGATTACTCGGGTTAGCTGGAAGTTGACACAAACCAGGTGCTCCAAAGAGAAATCTGTTACCTTATTGTGATGAGCCTTCCACATCTGACACTTCCTTTGCAGTATAGGCTGTTCTCAGTTGTCTAGGAAACCACATGCCTATGAAGACTAAAAATTGAGTTTTGTTACACCAAGTTTTTTGCCTACTGGAACAATGCCAGGCCAGGAATATGTGTAAGCACATTTCACTTGGTATGCCTGAGAAACGTGCCCGATGAGACACACGAGCCCCCGTGTGGAGGGCCCTCCTCTGGCACTCACCCATGGAAAAGTCAGGCAGAGGTGGGTGCAGAGGTTGTGACTTTGGTGTATTTGTGCTGAGCTTGATTGTCACGTTTTTTTTTTCTTTTTTGAGGCAGTGAAAAATGTTACTTGTCCACTGATAACCTGATCTTAAGTGGATTTGAAAACATGCAGGTATCAGTCTTCTTTTACACCTTAAAAACAAAGAAGGAAGGAAAATGTGAAAACTCAAACATGTGACCAATATGCTGGTAATTTTTGATGTTGGGGTGGTGGGAAGCCTCGTGTTCACACTAACAACCCTTCAGTTCTTGGCAACTGGTGTGTGGCAGAAACCGGCATGGAATGAGGGCAGTGGGTTCCTTTACTGAACTGCGGTGTTGAGATTTCCTAGAGGGGACTTTCAGGACATGGGGTTTCCCAGATCATTTCTAAGAATTAGAGTCTTCTATGTTGTATAAGGACAGCCTAAGGATGGGGGAAGAAGACGGGTAGAAATGAGACCTAAGGAGCAGCCTCAGTCTTGATCCCCAAGGGGGTTAGAAATTGCAGTCGTGTTAAGAAGCTGTAGAGTTTCAGAAACCTTCGAAACCAAGTGATTTACAGCAAAATTGAATTTTAGTGAACTGCTAACTTAGTAGAGGACACATACAATGCAACAGTCCCAGAGGTTCGTTTGTTTCTTCCTGATAGGTCTAGGGAGGAGGAGGCTGGAGGCTTGGTCAGTAGGGTCCTGTGCTGCTGCCCCTAGGGGGCAGGGTTTCGTTTTTATGTTTTTGAATATTGAAGTAAACGAAGTTGAAGTGCTCCTGCCAAGCCTCAACCTGTTCCTCAATTCTAACAACCACTGCATGCCACGTTTATGACAGCACATAGACTGCAACATTTTGGAAAGCATCTCGGACATGGGTCCTCTTGAAACTCCTTTGTGACTGTCCCAGGGAGGAACACAGGAGACACAGGGCGGGCGCTAGGAGAAAGCCGAAGGTGAGTGTGTGTCCACCAGCTCGATGGCTTTCTGGGGAAGAGGTGAAGAACCGTGCAGGGAGGGCTATGACAAACTGAAGTCCTTCCCTCGGGGAACCAGGAGAACACAGCTTCTAGCCCATCACAGCCCAACATGGTGCCCACCATCCAGGCAGGAGAAGGGTTAGTTTGTTTTTTAACATATTTTTACACTTAGTTGCAAGAGCAACATGGCATTTGTGAGAATAATACAGAGAACTTCCTTAAAGCCTTTACACAGGCTCCTCAAGTGTTACTGTTTAGCCACGTGCACGTGCACTCTAGATAGGTAGGTAGTCAGTCAGCTTGGACTATCATAACAAGATAGTACAGACTGGGTGGCTTAAACAACAGGCAGACATTTTCTCACAGTTCTGGAAGCTGGAAGCCCAGATGAGGGTGCAGCATTGTAGATTTCTGGTAACGGTTCTCTTTCTGACTTGTAGACGAACACCTTCCCCCTGGCGTGTGCATGTGGAGAGAGCAGGCAAGCTCTCTGGTGTGTCATAAGGACACTAATCCTGTGGGATCAGGACCCCACCCTTAGGACCTCACTTAATCTTAACTACTGCCTTAGAGGCCCCATGTCCAGATACAGCCACAGTGGGGGTTATGAATTTTGGGAGACACAGCATTAAGCCCATAATAGATACTGTATTTCTGCATCATTTGAGCATAGGTTGCAGGCATGATGTGTATTTCCTAAAAACAAGGGTATTCTCACATAACCTCAGGACATGTTTTAACCTCAGAAAATACTAAAAGAATTGACTTTGGTTTCATTTATTTTCTCTGTTGGTTTTATTTTTCATTGTGTAGAATTCTGCTCTAGTCTTTATCATTTCCTTCTTTCTGCTTGCTTTGGGTCGTTTGTTCTTTTTCTATTTTTTGAAGGCAGAATCTTAGTTCATCAATGAGATCTTTTCTAGAATAGGCATTTTAAGCTATAAATTCCCTCTGGATACTGGTTTAGCTACATTCCATAGATTTTGATAGGTTGTGTTTTATTTTCATTTAGTTCAAAATATTTTCTAATTTTCCTTGTGGTTTCTTAACCTGTGAGTTATTTAGAAGTAATTAATTTCCAAATATTTGGGCTTTCCCAGTATCGCTTATTAATTTTAATTTAATTTTGTTCTGATCAGAAAACGTACTTTGGATGATTTGAATCCTTTTAACTTCTTTGAAGCCTTTTTTTATGGCCTAGCGTAAGGTCTATCCGGAGAATGTTCCATGTGCTCTTGAGGAGAGTGTATATTTTGTTGTTGGGAGGAGTGTTCTACAGATGTTGGGAAAGTTGGTCGATACTGTGGTTTAGGTCTTCTGTGTCCTTGCTTGTTTTCTGTCTAGTTCTTTCAATTATTGAAAGTGAGGTATTGAAGTCTCCATCTTACTGATGAATCGCCTTTTCCTCCCTTCAGTTCTGTCAGTTTTTGTTTTGTGTATTTTGGAGCTCTGTTAGGAATATATATGTTTATGATTGCTGTATCTTCCTTATGACCATTACAAAATGTCCGTCTCTGTCTCTAGCAATATTTTTTGTCTTAAAGTCTATTTTGACTGATAATAGTACAGCCACTCCAGTTTTCTTATGGTGCCTATTTGTGTGGTATCTTTTCCCATTGCACTTTCAATCTATTTGTATCTTTGAATGTAAAATGTGTCTCTCATACAAAGCATATAGTTGGATTTTGTTTTATTACCTAGTCTGTCAGTCTTTGCCTTTTGATTGGAATGCTTAATCCATTTACATTTAGTCTATTGATAAGCTTTAATTATTTTGCCTGCCATTTCTCTATTATGTATCTCAGGCTTTTCTGTTCTTTCTCCTTTATTGCCCTCTTTTATATTAAGTAGACATGTTCTAATATACCCTTTTAATTTCATTTTTCTTATTGCTTTGTTTTTACTTTTTTTATTGTTACTGGTTGCTATAGGGATTATAATTCTTCACTTGTTACAATCTACTTCAGATTAATACTTACTAAATCCAGCGAAATACAGAAACTTTGCTCCACTGTTGCTCCATTTCTTCACTCTCTTTTGTGTTATTGCTGTATGTATTACATCTTTATTTGCTATAGGGCAAAGAGTTTTATATAAAACACTGCTTTAAGTGATTGTCTTTTAAATCAGTTGAGAAAATATGTTGATACAGTCTTATGTTTACCTATGTAATTACTGTTTTCAGTGTTTTTTATTTCTTTGTGGATTCAAGTTAGCTTGTCATTTCTTTTCAGCCCAAAGGATTTCCTTTAGTATATTTTATAAGGCAAGGTTGCTTACAGTGAATTTCTTCAGTCTTTGTTTATCTCAGAAGGTCTTTATTTTGTCTATTTTTGAAGGATAATTTTGATTGGCATATTTTTCTTTCAGCACTTTGAATATGTCATTTTACTATCCTCTTCGTTACTGATGAGAAGTCAGCCCTTACACATAGTTCTTCCCTTGTATGTGATAGGGTTGTGGGGTTTTTTTTATTTTTTCCTTGCTGTGTTGAAATTTTATCTTTGTCTTTTACCTCTTTGACTGTATGGTTCTAACTGAATCGCTTTGTGTTTATCCTACTTGGAGTATGTTGTGCTTCATTGATGTGTAAATGAACAGTGTGATCAAATTTGGGACTTTTATGCCATTTTTTGTCAAATATTTCCTCTTCCCTTTTCTCTCTCCTCTTCTTCTGGGACTTCCATAACATGTATTTGGTATACGTGACGAGTCCCAGATTCAGGTCTAATTTTCAGTGTATTCCCCTTTGTTTTCTTTCCATTCTTCAATTTGGATGATTTTTATTAGTCTAATTTCAAGTTCAATGATTCTTTCTTCTGCCAAGTCAAATCGGCTGTTGAGTCCCTCTAGTGAATTTTTCATTTCAGTTATACTTTTCCACTCAGAATTTCCATTTGATTCTCTTTTTTGGCAGGGGGAGGTTCTCCGTCTGTCACCCGAGCTACAGTTCAGTGGCATCATCATAGCTCACAGCAACCTCAAACTCCTGGGCTCAAGTGAACCTCCTACCTCAGCCTCCTGAGGAACTGGGACTACAGGCGCATGCTACAACACCCAGCTGATTTTCCTATTTTTTGTAGCAATGATGTTTTGCTATGTTGCTCAGGCTGGTCTCAAACTCCTGGCCTCAAGCAATCCTCCCACCTTGGCCTCCCAAAGTGCTAGGATTACAGGCGTGAGCCACCACACCCGGCCCATTTGATCATCTTTCTTTCTTTCTTTCTTTCTTTCTTTCTTTCTTTCTTTCTTTCTTTCTTTCTTTCCTTCTTTCCTTCTTTCCTTCTTTCCTTCTTTCCTTCTTTCCTTCCTTTCTTTTCTTTTCTTTTCTTTCTTTCTTTCTCAATTTCGATCACTTTATTGCTTTATTGATAGTCTGCATTTGAGAAGTCATTACTGTCATACTTTCGTATAATTCCTTAAAAATAGCGTCCTTTACATCTTAAATATATTTATCATAGCTGCTTTGAAGTCTTTGCTAAATTCAATATCTGGGTCCCCATCAGACCATGTCTGTTGACTGCTCCCCCACCCCAAATGAGAGTCACATTTTACTGTTTCTTTGCATATTTCATAATTTTTTAAAACTGGACACTACAGATAAAATTGCAGCGATTTTGGATTGTGATCCATTCCCTTACCGCCAAGGGGTTATTGCTGTATTTTTGTTTGTTTAGTGACTTCACTGATCAAATCCTAGAATCTGTCTCATCCTCAGTGTGTAGCTACTGATGTTTCTGCTCAGTTTGGGGTTTTATTTTTTTACTGTTGTTTTTCTTGTTTTTATTTTCAAGTCTGGCTTCCTAGTGGTGCCTCTGGGTCAGTATATGTGGTCAGCCAATGACTGGTCAGATATACTCAAGCACCTTGAGCCACTAAGGCTTCTACTCTGTACCAGTGGATTTGTGTGTGGTGTAGGGAATGCATTCAGTTCGGTCGGTGTACGAGTGTGCCCCAACTTTTACATTTTATTGTGTCTTGTGTCTGATCTGCACAAGCAGAAGGCCTCACATTCAGCCAGAAAACGTAGTCATCCCTTGGTATTCGTAGGGGATTGGTTTCCAGAACACAAAATTTGGTTCTAAGGATACTGAAATCCACAGATGCCATTCAGAAAGTCCAACCTCAGGAAATTTAATGTGCATGCGTACATCTACCCATCCATATTCCGGTGAGTCATTCGGCCCACTGATCCCTTTGCAGCCTTCTCTTTCAGTAAGATCCAGTGCAGGGTCACATGATGTTTGCATTTGGCATGTCTTTAGTCTCTGTCATCTGGGCCAGTTCCTTGGGCCAGGGGTGGGTCTTAGCAGTAGTGAATTCAATTACCCTATGAGTAAGTGGAGTATTAAACTTGTTTGGTACACATGCCAAATGTGGTACAATTCGGACCCATTTCTGGAGCACCCACAGCTTCCAGGCAATGTGACAAGACCTTGCTGTGCCCAGGGAAGGGCAGGTTCCAGTGGTCTGCACAGTTAGCACACAGTGGTGACTCAGGGAATGTGGGGTATTCAGAGGTGCTGTGGGTGCCAGGGGCTGCTGACCACAGGAAGTGATGGTACCAAGTGCCTGGGGAAGCACCTTTCTCTAATTTCCTTCAGAAAGGAAGGTTCCTGCTGGGTTCAGTCCATGGGATGCCAGCTTGAAACCCCAATCCAGTGTCAGGGTGCATTTAAAGATGAAAACAAGTAGAGAGTCCCACCGGCTGGCACATGGAATTAGGCAGAGCCAGGACAGGCACCAGGACCCCCTGGCTCCCACCTGACTCCCAGGCCAGTGTTCTTCTCAAGGTGTCAATCAGGACAGCATTTCCAGAAGCACAAAAGGACCACCACATGTGTGCTTCATAGCAGGGCAGGATTCCTGGGGGGAAACTGACCCTAATTTCCCGGTCCCAGGGCAATCCCCAGGTGGAGTTGGCAGGGGGAAGTGGTCTCGTAATGCGAGCGGGACCCCATCCACGTCCAGCCTAGTGGGAGCACGGAAAGGGTTTGTGCCGTTGAAGGTTTCTGTCTCTGCAACCACGAACTGGGGCCATGAGCCCTGCCCGTGGGCATGTCCCGTCTGGTCTGGTTGTTGTTGATGGTGAGTCCCAGAGACTTAGCAGCCTCAGTTTCCCCAAGCAATGCTGAGAGGCATGAAGGAGACATGGTAGAAGTACTCCAAGGCCTGGTCACTGAATCCCCCAGTGGACACAAGCACAGATCACCATGATTGTGGCAGGGAGCTGAGGGGCCTGGGGCGCAAGGGCATCCATGGGCTCTCCTGTCCATCTCAGGGTACCCTTGAAGAGGGGACGGCAGGCTGGGTGGGCAGCCTATGCTCACTCCCACCATCTGGAAAGATAAACTCATGGCAGCACAGGCTGGGCAAGCTTGACAGAGCCCATTCCCTGACCCCTAATGGGGGCCTCAGGCTCTGTCAGGATCACGAAGCATCCACAGAGCACCTCTCACAGGGCAGGGCTGTGGCCCACCCTAGAGAGGGAGTGCTCCAGCCAGCACAGACCCCTAGCCTTGGAGGAAGGCAGAGCAGGTCAGTGCAGTGTCTACACCGCTGGAGTTCAAACCCTGTCTCTACCCTCGCCTCATCCACTGCATGTTCGTGGACAATGACTCCTCTCTGCCTCAGTTTCCCCATCTGTCGAATGGCTATGTCACGGAGCACTTTGTGAGGTATGGCTGAGCTGTCACCAGGCTGGTGTTTAGAGCAGGCTCTGAGGAGGTGCAGTTAAGCCCGTCATCCCTGTGTCAGTAGCTTTGTGACTGGGGAACCACTTCCCGGCAGGGTCACTAAAAATGCCATCTGCACATCAAGGTTGTGCTGGGCCTTTCCTCCGGGCCTTTTCCGGACCCTGCCACGTGCGCAGGCCCTGCAGGGGTTCACAGGCCTTACTAAGTCAGATCCTGAGCTGGCAAGCCCAGACCCCAGAAACAGGTAGGCAGAGCTGAGAGTTTCCATGACTGCCTCTTTGAAGAAGCGAGGCCAGAAGCTTCAGCAATTTTCTTGAAAAAAAGTTTGAGGCCACGATGTTCAGGGTCAGGAGTTGAGAGGAGCAAAGCCAGAAAAATACCAGTACATGCCAGTACACACCAGTACCCTGGGGCAGGTAGGGTTGATGAAGGGGCGTGGCCATGGCCTTGAAAAGCTCCAGAAGCCAAGCCACCCCCTCCCCCACGGGAGCAGCCCCCACGCGGCTCCCAGCTCCTCTCCACGTGCACTCCTGCTTTCACGCCAATTTCTCCTAAATCGTCCTGATTGGACTTGGGAGGAGCCATCCAACTCCACTTTGAGGACAGGCGAGGACAGCTGGATTCCCAAGGCCATGCTCAGCGCCACCAAAGGCAGGGCTGTTATGGGAGAGTCAGGCTCTTTCACTTGTTTCTAATGTGAAATAAACTACCTGACAGTTGCCAGTCGGCGGTGACACCGCGTGGCAGGGCATGCCTTCCGCCCAGGGACCAGGTGGGCACAGCCAGAAGCCCCTCCTCGTCTCTTTGGCTCTTAGTGGGGCTGGGTGACCTGCACCACCCCTCGATGTGCCACGTGCCCCAGCCCGCCTGCACTGCCCTCCCTGCTCTTGCCTCCTGGCAGCGGCCCCACCTGCAAGAAGCGTTCAGTTCAGTCCTGACGCACACACTCATTTCCCCACCCCGAGTCCCCGCCCGTGCTGCCTGGGCAATGCCTCTAGAGCTGTTGAGGACGGCACAGCAGGAGTGGCATGACATGCACCCCGTGCCACACAGCGTCAACAGACTATGAGAAAAAACCCTCCCAGCAGAGGCAACATGAACCCAGAGCTCAGGCTTGCTCAGGGCAGGTTGGAGGTCAGCTGTCATTTCCTGGTGACTCTTACCTGGGGAAACTGGCCATGCCAGAGGATCGCCCTGCCTCGAGCTGTGCCTGCCTGCCAGGCTGCCAGGGGACAGGACTCTGCCTGCGGGTGCAGGGTGGCTGTCGCCTCCCTCCCCACAAGGAAACCTGAGCCCATGTTTGCAGTTGCCCTCAGGCCAGGAGCGCTAATGTGCACGGGCCACTAAATCAGCCTCTGGGGAAAGTCTCGCAGCACCAGCCAGCCTGATAGTGCGGGGTCCACGACCCCCAGGGGAGCTCATTCCTGTTGCTGTGGGCACCGAGACTGTGAGCCATTCTGCCACCTCTAGGGATGCCAGGCTCATCTCCCACTCTGAGAAATGCTCGCACATGCCTCCCTCACTGTCTTTTCCAGATTTTGCACAAAGAACTTAGAACCTAAATGTTGTTAGCTTTTGAGTGCTAGGAATAAGTTTCAAGTTCTTAGAGCTAAAATGCATGTTTAGGGCAATTGTCAATTGCAGCTTGGCAGCCACATTTCCTGTTTGCCTTTGTTATTGTTGACAGCTGCTACCAGCAGTGCCTCCTGCCACCAGGACACTCATTTCTCTGGATCTGGGACTAGACCAACCATGGGCTTCAGGCCCTGGAAGGTCGTTTTTGGAATGACCAGGGGTGTTATTGATGGCTCCTTTAAAATAACATCTTGTTTCCAGAAGGCACTGGAAACTTCTCCTCCCATGCACTGTCAACCACATTGGCAAGAATTCTGCCTAGTTGGCTGATACTCTGTCGAATGATGACTCTTTTATTTGCAGGGGTGCTATCTCCCACCTTCCTACTTTCTCAGTCTTATTTTGTGTTCAAGAACAAAGGGGTGTGGAAAAAATTAAGAGGTGGCCTCGGCCCAGTCCCCTGGGGCAGGGCGACCAGGCCCCGCCTGGCAGGGGCACAGCCATCTCTCCAGTGGCCACATGACCACTTCAGCCTCCGAGATGAGCCTTTCTGCAAACATTATAATTCTTGTCAACTTACTGCAATTTGAATTTCATGGCAGTTCTACATTTTATGCTAAAATTACTCATTTTCCCCCACTGCAGCGGGATGATGAATACTGTACAGATGGCAGCCGCTCCTGTTCTCATGAGCCTTGTAATTAGGAAGAAAAGGATAAAAACCCAAACTTGCTATCTACCGAGCAATTCCGGAGCTGCTCTGGAAGTCTGAAATACACTGGGAAGAACAAGGTGTCACCAATTCTGCTGGGAAGGGGCCCCGGGGCCCTGTGAGGACACTGGCTGGCTCTTCCTCCCTCTCCCTGCAGCGCAGGCCTGCTCTGCTCTCTGTCCCTTTGCCCTTCCTCCAACTCCTCCTCCTCCTCCTCTCTTCTCTGTCTTCTTTTTACCCTCTGTTCTTCCTTCTGCTGCTCTGCGGCCTGGGCTTCCCGAGGAGGCAAACAAGCATCTCTGGTGCTCAGGCAAATGGAGTCAGTCCAGCCAACGCCGTTGGCCACCTGCAGGGCCCTTTCCTGGTGTGAGGGGAAGATGAAGGAGGGTGTGACGTGGCCCTGCTCTTGCAGGGGAGAGGCAAGCCCGGTGTGCGCCCTGACACACAGTCACCAAAACCCGGGTCAAATCCCCTCCCCTCCGTGTTCCGCAGACCCCGGCCTGGGACTTGGCGGGTCTCGGCCCCTCCTGGCCACACCCTGGCCCTTCTGCAGGAAATGAAGTCTTGCTCAACCGTCCATTTTGAAAGTGGAGCCTACATGTCCTTCCTCGTACATCTTTTCTTTCAGATTTTTTTAAAGGCAATTTTATCATGAAAATTTTTAAG
The DNA here is from genome assembly GCA_963574885.1 of Lepilemur ruficaudatus. NCBI lineage: Eukaryota > Metazoa > Chordata > Mammalia > Primates > Lepilemuridae > Lepilemur > Lepilemur ruficaudatus. The sequence goes on along the minus strand of CAUYRT010050931.1, from coordinate 8,230 downwards.
CGTACAGAAAATTGGAATTGTGTAATGATCTTCTGTATACAGTTGTCCTTCGGTATCTTCAGGGCATTGGCTCCAACACCCCCAAGGATACTAAAATGTATGGATGCTCAAGTCCCTGATAGAAAATGGTGTGTAATTTACACACAGCCTTCACACATCCACATATTCTAAATCATTTCTAGGTTACCTACAACACCTAATACGGTTTAAATCCTATGTAAATAGTTGTTACACTGTATTGTTTCTTATTTGTATCATTTTTTATCGTTGTACTGTTATTTTTTATTGTTGTTCTCCCCCAAGTATTTTCGATCCCTAGTTGGTTGAATGGGCAGGTGCAGACCCGTGGATACGGGGCTGACTGTACTATCTCGATTCAGTAATTGCCGTGCGAACATTTCTCCACGTTTGCTTTAATTTCAATACACGTACCTTATAAATATGTTTGTTGCTCTACCATTGGAGATTAAGTTGCAGACATTATGATAAAGTTAGTATTTCAGATTGGCAGAGGAAAGATGGACTCCAGTAAATTACACTGAAACAGCTGGCCGGCCTCTTTGGGGAAAAAACTTGTACCCCTAACTGCAGTCTTAGACCAAAATAAATTCCAGGTGAAAAAATAATCCCAGATAAATCTGAAAAAATGAAATAATAAAAATGCAGGTGAATATTTTTATAATCTTGGAATAGGAAAGGGCTTTCTAAAAGTGCCACAAAACTCAGAAGCCATGAAGAAAAAAACCAGATAAATATGACAACATAAACATAAATGTAAAATTATAAACTGACTTTTAAAAAAAACACAGCCATACATTGCTTAACAATAGGCATACCTTCTGAGAAATGCATCATTAGGCAATTTCGTTGTTGTGCAAACATCATAGGGTACACTTAGGGTATACATAGGGTATACAGTACTTACCTGAGCCTAGATGGTTCTGCCAACTACACACCTAGACAATATGGTGTGGCCTGTCACTCCTAGACCACAGACCTGCACAGCAGGTCACTGTGCTGAATGCTGCAGGCACCTTGTGTACCTATACAGAGAAGAGGGATGGTAAGAATACAGTATTATAATTCATGAGACCACCATCATATATACATGGTCTATCACTGACTGAAATGTTATGTGGCCCGTGACTGCACTTACAGAGAGCAAATCAGGAGTCAAATGGGAAGATATTTGCAATTCATGGTAGTGGAAGCATTTCTCTTGATATATAAAGACCTCTTAGAGATCTATTTTTAAAAGATAACAAACCTAAGATCAGAGCTCAGGAATTGACAGTCTCGGAAGAACAGTGGCCCATAAGCATGAAGACTTGCTCAACCTCAGCAGCCACAGACGAAAGGTCAAAGGGAACGCGGAGTGATCAGTTGCCCTCATCCGTCCTCTAGGATTGGCCACAGCCAAAACGAGGGCTATTCCCCGGGCTGGGCCAAGCGTTCCCATCTGCTACTAGGGAAGCACATTCTCATCTGCTACTAGGAGAGTGAGGTGTTCTGCCCTCTTGGAGGGCAACTGAGCAAAAAACACTGGAAATGAAACTTTCAAATCATTGAGACTCAGCAATTCTGCTGCTGAAAATGACCTCGCAGGAAAACTCAAACAAGAACGCGAGCTCAGCCCCAGGAGTGTTGCCCGGCACGCTCAGTCACGGGAAACCTGGAAAGGGCCCACTGTCCACTAAGGGGAAGAATGGACAAAGAGCTGAAAACCCCAGCCTGGCTGTGACACACGGTCACAAAGAACAGTGCAGATGCACACACAGGATGGGAGGTCCTTCAAGCACCGGCCCCAGGGCTCAGAGGCTGGCTCCCAGGAGCCAGAGCCCAGCAGTGAGTTCTGACTCCCTGTGACCTCGTGTGGCTGCGGTGCCTCCTCAGGCCTCCCCTTCCTCATCCCTAAGAGGGGAACGATGATAGTACCTCGCTTGCTGTGGACTGAATTGTGTCTCCCCAATTCCTACGTTGAAGCTCCACCCCTCGAGGGGGTGCTATTAGGAGGTGGGGCCTTTGGGGGTGCTCTGGGCTAGATGAGGCCGTGAGGGTGGGGCCCGTGGTGGGATTAGTGCCTGGGAACTTCTCTCTCCTTCCTGCCCCTCCTGGTCCCTGCTGGAGGATCAACCAGATTCTCAACAAGCCAAAGAGGATCTTTTCCCTCAATGAAAGCTGTCACTTTGAAATTGCCTCAAGAAATTCTCCTTGGAGCAAGCCTGTCATTCAGCTCTGGCTTCTGGGTTTCTAGGAGTCTGAAGACGTGGGTCCTCCACAGAAGGGTCCTCCCTTACTGGAGAAAAGCCCCTGGCACCTGGCACCCGACAGCCTGGCCCTGGGAGGACAGGATTTGTCATCTTCACTCACCTATTTGTAGTTGCTTAAATAACACCGTCCCCTAGAAAGTAGAGATACACGAACTCACTATTTTCAGGAAGGAGAGTTTTTTCCTTCTCCTTGGGTACCAGAAAGTCAAAAAACAATAATCTCAGTGTTGAGAGGGGAAATGTGTTTCTTTGCATTTAGAAGCAATTTTTTGTTTACCATATCTAGTTGGCACACGAATTGACTGGTGAAAACCGGCTTTCTTTTAGTCTCAAAGGAGAAATTCCTATTTCTAACTCTGTTTTTTTTTTTTTTTTCCTTCTGAAAGAGCTTATAAGTCTTTTTCTCACACCACAACTGGGCTCGTAGATTTCTTTATCTGTAAAACTATTTTCAACCTGACCATTTGGACGACGGCCACAAATCATCAGCAAAAGAAAAAGCCTAGAGTTGGGAGGGAAACTTCACAAAGCCCACGACCGACTTCACCGTGGAACAGCTCAGCGTGCTCACTGACAGGGCAGCCACGGGAAAAGGTGTTGATTTCTTAAGTTTGTTTCTTTTTTGGTGACTGTTTCTTAGTTTTGGAGGTTGAGAATGCAGGGAAAGTACAGGAAAGATTTGACAATCTGATGAATGACAGGAGGACATGACAACTCCCTTCCCACCCCACCCCCTGAGATCCATGCCCAAGCCCCAGGTGCTCTGCCGGAGAGCAGGGGGTGAGAGGTCCCTTCAGAGGGACGGTCGCCTGTGCACTGCCTTGTTTCCTGGGTCAGGCCAATGCAGCCACACCAAGCCCTTCACATGAGCTGCTTGAGACCTGCCCTCAGACCAATCTGAGGTAGCTTCAGGGACATGTAGGCAGCAGGAGGGAAAGGGCTACATTCTTCTCTGGGACCATGTGGGTCCAGAGCTGCTGGGGCCCAAACTTGTCTGAAAGCAAAGCCAACACGGAGGAGGGCAGGGCCAAAACGCAATGAAAAAGGAAAGCAGAATTCTAGCAACACTAGTTGAGAACTCCTGGATGCAGCTGTGCCTGAAGCAAGCCTTGGATATCTCCGTTTTGCAGGACAGTTCTTTCCTCTTTCGGGGGTTGGATTTCTATCACTGAGCCCCAAGCAAATGGATGTAAAACCCAAAGTCTGCCCAACGCTCCAGGCTTGGGAATCAATTCTGCTCCCTGTCTCTGGGGGTTTCTAATGTGGAGCTTTATTGCTGACATGTTTCTTCATAAGTTTCAGTTTTTCCTGCTCCCTGAGGGTTCAATACCCAGGAGGGTCATTCCTGGTAAGGGCACAAATACTCAGATACCTGGGCATGTATTTGCTCCCAAACTGCACTGGATATTTAATTTTAAGCTCAAAGTTTATCTTACAACAGCAATCGCCTACCCCACATGGCACAAACACTGACTTGGGCAAGGACCTGAGCTCTGGGACTGCCGGCCCCATGCTGACCCTCCCTCCCTGTCACTGCCATCAGCTGCCCTCCTCCTCCCCCGACAGGCCTCCTCAGGTTTGCTGAATGCTTCTGTCACTGTTTGTTTACCTGTCTCAGGTCCCCTGCAGCAGGTGGCTCCTTCTCTGCTGACACTGTAGGTCCTTGCTGCTCCCTGCCCTGGGGCCTCACCTCTTACCTGCTGACTCCTGGGGGGCTAGGAGGGGATGGCTGCAGGAGGCCAAGAGCATGAGAGCATGCTGGCCATGTACCCGTGCCTCCGTCCCAGGCTCCCTTTCCGCAGGGTCCTGCTGGGTGGCAGCACCTCCTACAAAAGCCATACTCTCACTGGGCAGCCCTCCCAGGAAGCTTCCCCTGCAGGGTCCCGTAACCATGCATCTCTCTAGGGAATTGTTCATGTGCCATCATGTCCTCAGCCCCCCTTTTTGCTGCAGGAACCCGGGCTGATATGCCTGTTGGTTAGGCAGCCCCCTGGGCCCACAGCCATGGCCCCACCAGCAGACTGCCTCCCGCTTCTGGAGGGGACCTCATGTACGCAACGGAACCTCATGTACACAACGGAACCTGTTATTTTCTCTGACTGAGGTCTCTCCCTCCCAGCTAAGGCACTGCCACACCCACCAGAGGCGATGCTTCTGGACACCCATCCCCCTTCCCTGGGCACCATTTTCTGAGCTCAATTCTCACTGCCTCCAAGAAGCCCTCCCTGACTGCTGCCCATGGCCAGTCCCCATGGCATTGACCCACCCTCCATGTGCCCCTGGGACACCTGCACCCTCTATGCTTCCAGCCACCTGCTGGGACCCAAGGTGCCCAACTGGTGCTCAAGTGGACAGGTTCATCCTGTCTGCTAAGACTAAAATCGTACAAGAAAACAGTTGGACTGGTTTTAGTAATGATTATTCAAAGATTAAAGCACCAAGTGAACAGGAGGAAATGTTCACGTACTAAAACTTATCATTAGCTACAGTAGGAAAAGCAGACATGGCCACCAGCAGTTTTTCCATAAGTATCACTGAGACACCACACAGTATCTTCTCTCCCTCTGAAGCACAGTGGGTCCCTTCTCCCTGCTGGCTGTGGGCTGAGCGCCCAGGAGGCCCCTCCAACTTAGAGCTGGGCAGTGGCAGGAGCTGCAATTAGATGGAGCCATCAGAGGGTGTTCCAGTAAATCCCTGGGCATTTTGCTTAATGACCCTCAGCTATCCTTTCTTTTCTTTGCAGGCAAGAGCTGGGAGACATTTGCCGACCACAAGTGCTTTGTTCTCCCGAGCGCCTGTGCGTGGGTGGCACCCACCGGTGCGCGTTAGTGGGAGGCCTTCCCCTCCCAGAGGCCCAGACTCCCCCAGGCCGGTTCCCTCCGCACATGCCTGTGCACGCGGAGCGGCTCTGTGCCTGCTCCCTGCAACCAAACCAAGGCTGCTTGCACATCTGCATCGCTATTTCGGGGCTTCTAGGGGACTGAGGGAAACAACCTTCCTATTTTCAACAACCCGCAAGGATGTGACATCATTCGGAAGAGTAAGGCCTTGCAGGAGGTGAAGCCAGGGTGGAGGTGACTGTGAATGGTGAGGGACCAGCTCAGCAACGTTTACAAACCCCTTGCTGGGACCAGAACCTCAGCCCCTGCAGTAGCACGAACAGTGACACACAGTGATGATGCAGGCCCCAAAGCACACCCTCCTCTCTCTCGGGCGCGTCCTACTGATTCAAGAGGAACGGGCTTCCTTCCCTCCCTCCTGTCCCCCGCCTCCCTCTAGCCTCCCCTCCTCAGAGCTCTTTCCTTGGGACAGCTCGGGACTGAGCTGCCAGAGCCCATCGCCCAGTCCTCCCCCGCCGGCCTGCGGAACCTCACCCCCCGCGATCACCGTCGCTCGCTCCCCAAGCCCAGCAAGCAGCTCGGTCATGGGGAGTTTGACAGTTTACTGCACTGGATCTTCACTGATTTAGGAAAGAAACCGAGTCCTTATTCGCTATCTTAAAAAACCCACTTCTAGGGGTTTTGCCATTGGGCCAAATCTGTCAAAATGACCAACCGCAGCCCGGGGGGTCGGGCAGCAACCCCACCCCGCCCGAGTTCGGAGCCATCCCGAGGCCCCCAGCGCGAACGCGTCCGCTCCGTCCCAGGGGGAGGCGCTGGGGTGGCCAGAGCGGGGACGGGGCAGACGGGGCCGCGCGACTATACGCGGGCGGGGGCGCGGGGGTGCCTCTGGCGGTCCAGCAGGAGGCCCCGAGGACACGCCTGGGGGCGCGGACTGAGGGGAGGCGGGCGGGGCGCCAAGGGGGGCGGAACAGCCCCGGGGCTGGGGGCCGGCGCGTAGCGGGCGGGCAGGGGGCGGGTGGAGGTGAGGTCCGGTGGTGGGAGGGTGAGGACAGTGCAGGGTCGGAGGGGCTGGGGACACCCGGGGGGCTGAGACCAGAGAAAGTGCGGCCCCCGCCGGTGAAGGAGGGCGAGGCGGGGACAGAGCGCAGAGAGGGAGGCGGGGGCTGCCACAGGTGCGGGGGAGGGTCGGTTAGCGCGGCCGGGGGCGGCTTCTGGAAGGGACAGAGGGGCAGGGGTGCTGCACGGGTGCAGCCGGGAGAGAAGAGAAGCCAATGGGGGAGAAGGGCCTTCCCCCTCCTCCCGACCTCCTCCTCCTCCTCCCTGCCAGCCTCTCCCTCCTCCTTCTCCGTCCTCCCTCCCCGCCTCCGCCTCCCTCTGGCCATGCCCCCATCATGCCTCCCTTTCTCTTTTTCTGTTTTTTGTTCAAAAGGTTTACATATATTTATATGCTGGGAGGAAAACTGTCCTTTCTTTTAGTCTCCCTTCCATTCCTTGAAGTTCTTAATCCCTCAAGGAAGTTAGTCTCACTGGGATTTAGAAGAAGGAAAAATCTGATTAAAACTCTGTGCTCAGCCAGCGGGACAAAGGTGGAGCGCTGGCTGGTCTGGCTGGGGTTGGGGGACAGCTGGGGTGCAGGGCTGCCTTGTTTATCACCAAGGATACACATGGATAGTCAGATGAAGAGCTGCGCAGGAGATTCTGTCCCCATGGAGTTGGGGCGTGCAGCCTTCCCAGCACGGGTCGTGTTTGCAACCTGGAAGCTCTGAGTCCTGTCGTTTCGGGTATTTATGCAGCTTGCATTATGTAGGCAGCATGATCCATCAAATCATTGGCCATTGGTGACTGACTCAACCTTCAGCCCCTCTCCCTCTCCCGGTCCCAGGTTGGGGGTGGGGCCAAAAGTCCCAATCCTCTATTACTGCCTTGGTCTTTCTAGAGACAGCCCGCATCCTGAAGCTATATAGGGTGTCCCAACTGGCACACAAAAGACATTATTGTCATTCCAGAGATCCAAGGGTTTTAGGCCCACTGTGCCAGAAACAGGGACGAGACCAAATGTATGTTTCTCATTCTATCACAGGGCTTCACATCTTAGCCTTCCGCGGGCGTGAGGCTTTGGGCAGCTGAGGGTCCTCTGTGCCTGAAATATGAAGACCCCCTCACTGGCAGACCATTTCCACAGGCCTCTGGAAGAGGCCCTAGCAATTTTGTACTGAATTTTGTTGTTCTTTTTCTTACAGAGAGCTCCCTGGTGGCATACATTGCAGGGCCCACAAGTCTGCTTCAGAGCATAATCATACAGCTTGGCTCTTCCCATCCCAGAAGCTACAACAGATGCTTGAGTAAGTCCCAGTCCAACAGCGTCACATGTGGTGGCAGTGTAAGTCAAGAGCATCTTCAATTTCCAAGGCCACCCTCTGTTGACGAACACCTAGACCTCCAAAGACCTGATTCCTCTGTGACTCAGCGCCCCTCCCCTCAGGGATTCCGTAGCTCTTGCTGGAATGAGCCAGTCCCAGGGAACAGACCACTGGTCCCCCAAGCTAGGCCCTCCATGTGTCCTCCCCAGGGCCACCTCACTAAAAGGCAGAGCGGGCTCGCCTCTGGAGCCCTGTGTGGGGACTCAGGCACCGTCTCCATTGCTTACATGCCCTCCCCTCACCCCTGCCTGTCAACCACACTGCCGTCCTCGCCCCTCAGCCCCCCGCCCCCACCGTGGCTCCTGCCTTGCAGGTGAATTTGACAGGCTGCATTTAACTCAGATTAAAATTGCTTCAAAATGAGATATTCAAAATCTGTGTGTCGCTCAGGTTTATCACAAATACAGGATGCAATCAGCTCCTTTATCTTGACAGCTGAGCTGACATGGCTTCGGAGTGAACAGCATCTTGAGGTTCTGACTCGATGTGATGAAAGCGTACAGGGATCCTGGGGACAGGCTGGAGTGTCGTTTGTAAGCACAGTCAACGTGCTGGACAGGCCAGGCACCCTGGGAATTGGGTCCTCGCCACTCCAGACAGCCATTGCCATGTGCAGCCAGTGCTTCATCACTTATGGTAATAGCACAAGGGTGACATGAATCATTGGAATCAACACATCATTAACAAACAAGGCGCA
>CAUYRT010050929.1:0-50053 GCA_963574885.1 Lepilemur ruficaudatus | reverse complement strand
GCGTGAGCCTCCGTGCCCGGCCAAAGAGTAGACATGTTCATTTTTTAACCACACTTAAACGAAATACAAAAGTGAGCAGTGTTAAGGTGAATACAAAAGTGAGACAGGATAAGGATGAATTTGGTATTCAAATTATTGGTTGGTATCATGGATGACATTAACTTATCATTTTGAGGTTTTATATTAATTGATCATAAGTGTTTTTAGGGAGCAATTTACTAATACCTATCTCCTCCAGAGTTTGGAACCAATCAAGAGGTCGAAGCCAGATAGAAGGAGCAAAAAATATTGCTTTTGTTACTGACAAAATCGATTGGAGAGAACATGGCTTCAGATCTGTGGCAGAAAGAGCTTGCTCATAGTTGACCCTTGATTAAGAAGGACTTAGTCACCATCGTTGATCTTGCCAGACCTGCACTGGGCTCGAGGAGTGCACAGGCCAGAGCAGACCAGAGTGCTCACATACAACTTGGTGACAGGCTGGCTCAGGACAAAAGGGTCTGGGTTGAGATGCTCAGTCCTCCATTGTCTGCTTGTGGGGAGGGGTGAGTAAGGAGCAGTCAGAGTTCTTCCGCTCTTGTGGAAGGCACTGGTGGATCATGCGGGCAGGCTATGGAAGTCCCTCGCCTTACTCTGACTTGTGCATAGTTCAAAGCCTCAACTTGGGAGTCTAGCTGAATAATATTTAATCTGTTTTAAGCCCACATTTATCTGTTAACTTTGCAAATATGGTCAGGGCCATCATCTTGAGAGCACTTCAAAAGGTTGCTTAATTATCAGCCCAATAACAAATTGCCATCGTGTGTGATATGTTTGTAAGAGTATGGACGCCATCACGGTGATTCACCCATCTGTCTGACTTTGAGAACACCCTCCTCCTTGCCAAAGCAGGACTTCTGTGCTCCTCAGGGTTTGATGCAGGAAGCTCTGTCAGTGGTGGAAAAGGCGGGAAGTCCCACTATTTTGACAGTCTTTTGGAAACGGCCCTGTAGAGGAGACTGATCCAATAAACACCGGTGCTTTCAGAGCTTTAGTCTGAACAATCACTCAACAACACATCTTTAGCAACAAAGAGGAGAATCTTTTTGGCTTCTTGCTTCCCTGCTTGTGGCTATTTTGGCTCCAGTGGCACCCATCCAGCCGATGTTTCTAGCCACTGAGGTGCGTGAGGATGTCTATCCCAGGAAGTGGGTTCTTAATACACAGACTGCGATAAAGCTGTGAGCCCCCATGATTTCCTCCTCACAAGTCTGTATGAAGGTCACCTTTTGATACCAAAGAATGTTAAGTAAAACAAGCATATTTTGTGAACATAAACAAAAAAAGGAAATTTATAACAGCTATACTTATATGTATATACTTTTTTTGTTAAAACAAGCAGGAACATAAAATACCTAAACAATAAATAAGTAGAAGACTAAACGACCAAAGATACTATTATCTCAATTTTATTGGCTTTCATTTCGAGAAATTAAACAAAGACAAAATTACAAAGCTTAATATAACTAACACTCTGTGAGCCATCATCCTAAATGGACTGATGTTAACATTTTGACATGTTTGCTTTTTTTTTTTTTTTAAATAAAAGAAATTGGCCAATAAAGATGAAGTCTCCTTTGTCCCGTCCTCAACCCCAGGCCATTCCTGTGCTTCTCCAGAGCACGCTGCTATCATGACTTGACGGCATTCTTCAGCCATTTCAAAGTACAGTAGAACACACATGTGCCAAGGAATGATACACAGTACCGTTTTATGCTTTAAAAATGTATGTGTGTTCTGTTGGTGGGAATGCCACTATGGAAACAGTATGGAGGTTTCTCAAAACACCAAAAACAGAGCTATCATATGATCCAGCAATCCCACTGCTGGGTATTTATCCAAAGGAAAGGAAAGCAGTACAGCAAAGGGATACCTGCACCCCCACGTTTATGCAGCACTATTCACCATAGCAAAGATGTGGAATCAACCTAAGTGTCCATCAACAGATGAATGGGTAAGAAAATATGGAACATATACACACTGGAATACTATTCATCCATAAAAAGGAATGAAATTCTGTCATTTGCAGTGACATGGCTAGAACTGGAGGTCATTATGTTTAATGAAACAAGCTGAGCAGAGAAAGACAAATACTGCATGTTCTCCCTCATATTGTGGGAGCTAAAAAATGTTGATCTCCTAGAGGTAGAGAGTAAAATGATGGTTACAAGAGGCTGGAAAGAGTGGGGTGGGAGTGGGGAGTGAGGATGGTTAATAGGTACAAAAATCCATTTAGATATAAGGAATAAGTTCTATTATTTGATAGCATAGTAGGGTGACTATAGTCAATAATAATTTATTGTATATTTAAAAATAGCTAGAAGAGGCCAGGTGCGGTGGCTCACGCCTGTAATCCTAGCGCTCTGGGAGGCTGAGGTGGGCGGATCGCTCAAGGTCAGGAGTTCAAAGCCAGCCTGAGCAAGAGCAAGACCCCGTCTCTACTAAAAATAGAAAGAAATTAATTGGCCAACTAAAAATATTTAGAAAAATTAGCCAGGCATGGTGGCACATGCCTGTAGCCCCAGCTACTCGGGAGACTGAGGCAGAAGGATTGCTTGAGCCCAGGAGTTTGAGGTTGCTGTGAGCTAGGCTGATGCCATGGTACTCTAGCCAGGGCAACAGAGTGAGATTCTGTCTCAAAAAAAAAAAAATTTTTTTTTTTTTGTAGAGATGAGGTCTTGCTATGTTGCCCAGGCTTGTCTCAAACTCCTGGCCTCATGCAATCCTCCTACTTCTGCCTCTCCAAGTACTGGGATTACAGGTGTGAGCCACCACGCCCAGCCCTATTCTTTTTATACATTGCTGGATTCACATTTGTTTAGGATTTTTGCACCTATGCTCAAGACAGAAATTGGTCTATAATTTTCTTTCTTTTAATGTTTTTATCATGTTTTTGAATCAAGACTATATTGGTCTTATAAAAGGAATTGAGAAGTGTTGTTCCTTGTTTTACTATTTCCTGAAAGAGTTTATATAAGATGGGTGTTACTTCCTAAGTATTTGGAAGCGTTTATTCATGAAACCATCTAGGCCTAGAGTTTTCTTTGTGGGAAGGTTTGAAATTACCGATTTAATTTCTTTATCAAATATAAGATTATTCAGATCTTTTATTTCTCCCTTTGACAGTTTTCGTAAATTGTATTTTATTAGAAATTTGTGTAGTTCATACAAACTTTTCTTTTGTATTATCTTTTAAATGTCTGTAGCATCTGTAGTAATATTGCCTTTCATTCCTGATATTGGCAATTCATGCTTTTCATTTTTTTCCCCATAATAAATTTTGCTAAATGTTAATTGATTTTATTAGTCTTTTCAAACAACCAACTTTTGGCCTTGTAGATCCTTTCTGTAGTATGTTTGTTTTTATTTCATTAACTACTTCTTTTATCTTGATTATTTTCTTCTCTTTATTTTCTTTAGGCTTAATTTTTTTGTTCTTTTTATAAGTTCTTGAACAATAGATATTCAGCATTTTTCATTCCTAATGTATAAATTTAATACTATAAATTTTCACCCAAGCATCAATTACTTTATCATGTAAGTTTTAAATGTGCATTTTCATTATTCAGATAAAAAAGTTTCTAATTTCCATTGTGATTTCTTTTTTGACTCACAGATTATTTGAAAGTGTATTACTTAATCCCCAAACACTTGAAAATTTTCTAGTTATCATCTTATTACTAATTATTAGTTTAATTCCACTATGATTAGAGAACATAACCATTAACTTAAAAAACTTTTAATTTTAGAATTATTTTAGATTTATGGTATATAATTGAAATCCTTTGAAATGTGTTGAGACTTGGTTTATGGCTGAACATATAGCCAATTGTATAATGTTTCATTTTCACTTGGAAAAAACATGTAGCCTGAAGTTGTTGGGTGCAGTGATCTATATATCATTTAAGTCAAGTTTGTTAACCATGCTGTTCAAATCTTTAAAAACTTTATGGCCATTTTTGTTTGCTTTTTCTATCAATTACTGAGAGAGGTACATTAAAAATCTCTCGCCATGGCTGAGAACTTACTTCTCCTTTTAGTTCTGTTGTTTTTTGCTTCATACATTCTGAGATGATATTATCAAGTGCTTACAAATTTATAGGTTATTATAACTTTCTAGTTGACTGGGTTTTTTTTTATTATTTTGAAAAATCCCTCTTTAATTCTGATAATGCTTTCCCCCTTTAAGTCTACTTTGTCTGATGTATAGACACCCCAGTTTTACTGCCATTGTTATTACTGTTAGTCCTTGCATAATATAATTTTTTCCACCCATCTGTCAACATGGTATGAGGTTCTTCTGCAATACAAAGAATATAAAACAGGGTGTGGTAGGCAGAATAATTGCCCCCAAAGATGTACACATCGTAATCCCCCAGAACCGAAGAATATGTTATTTTCTATTGCAAAAGGAACTTTGCAGATACGATTAAGGGTAAAGACTTTAAGATGTGGAGATCATCCCAGATTATCTAGGTGGGCCCAATCGAATCACACCCGTCCATAAAAGCAGGGAGTATTTCCTAACAGTGGTCAGAGGGAGATGTGGCCACAGGAGAAAGGTTACAGGGATATAACACTGTTGGCTTTGAAGATGGAAGAAGGGGGCCATGAGCTCAGTAATGTGGGTGACCACTAGAAGCTACAAAAGGCAAGGAAATGTGCTCTAGAGTGGAGCCCCAGAAAGGAACTCAGCCCTACTGACACCTTGATCTTAGCCCCTTGAGACCTGTCAGACCTGTGACCTATAGAATAAGATAATACACCTGCGTTATTTTAAGTTTGTGGTAACTTGTTACAGCGGCAATAGCAGCAATAGAAAACAAATAGGGATGGACCTTTGCCATTCGAAACTTATTAATTAATTAGGAAGATAAGATATTACGTAAGAAATGGTTAAATAACAACATGAGGCAGAATATGATTGAGGTCAGACAGCAAATACCATAAAAGGTCATGGTAGGAGGAAGTTGATAAAGGCTGAGGCACAGAGGAAACATTGATGAAGGAAGGAGGACTTTAGGTAAGACTTAAAAATGCACCTCTTTGTTATCCACCACTCTACCCAATTCCAGTGTAAAAAAATTGAGGGTATGTCCTAAGTTTGATTCATCTTTTTATGCCCAAAGACAGTCTAGCACCATGGCACATCAGCGGTAAGTGCTCAACAATGTTTACTAACTCAACAGGTGAGTAAGAACTGGATGAACAGAAGGTGAAGACGGGAATTTTAGACTGGAGAATGAGAGAAGCAGCTCCGACGACTTAGTGCATTTGAAGGACGGGTGATACAACTGCTGCAGAGGGTGCAGGTGAGATCCTTGGATAGATGGGGTAAAACAAATTCAAGGAAGTGCTAAATACTAGGCTAAGGACTTGTCTGTCACTTTTCCTTCCAATCAATAGGGAGACACAAGAGGAATTTAAATATGTATTTTTAAGGATTCAATTATTTTTTTCTAACAGCTTTATTGAGACAGAGTTCAGCTACGATACAATTTACCCAGTTAGAGTGTAAAATTCAATGGTTTTTAGTGTAGTCAGTCACAGAGTTGTGCAACCATCACTGTAACATATTTTAGAACATTTTCATCACCCCAGAAAGAAACCCTGTACCATTCTCAGTCATTCCCCATTTCCTCCCTTATCCTCCAGCCCTACACAACCCCTAACCTACTCTGTGTTTCTTTGGATTTATCTGTTCTGGACATTTCATATAAATACAGTCATACAATATGTGGCTTTTTGTGTCTGGTATCTTTCACTTAGCATAATGTTTTTAAGTTTCCTCCATTTTGTAGCATTTATTAGTACTTCATTCCTTCTTATTAATGAATAATATTCCTTTCACTGCAGTATTGCTGAAAACATACCACATTTTCTTTATCCAATCATCAATTAATGGATACTTGTTTTTTTCTACTTTTTGTCTATTATTAAGACCGCTGCAATGAATGTTCACATACTATTTTTGTGTGGATGTATGTTTTCATTTCCTTTGGGTATATTCTGGAAGTGGAATTGCTGCGTCATATGGGAACTCTATGTTTAACCTCTTGAGGGACTGTAGAGTATTTCAAAATGGCTGGACCATGTTACATTTCCACCAGCAGTGTCGAGGGTTCCAATTAGTCCACATCCTTGTCATCACTCTCTAGTGTCTGTCTTGATTAGAACCACTCTAGCCTGTGTGTAGTGGTTTCTCACATGGGTTGGATTTATATCTTCCTAATGACTAGTGAAGTTGTGCATCTTTTTACGTGTTTATTGGTCATTTGTGTATCTTTGGAAAATGTGTACTCAGATCCTTTGCCCATTTTTTAAAAAAAAACTGAAGTACAATGAACATTGTATATATTTAAGGGTACGATGTGTTATTTTGATATTTGTGTACATTGTGAAATGATTCCCCCAATCAAGCTAATTAACCTATCCATCACTTCACACATTTACTATTTCTTTTTAATTTTTGGTGAGACTATCAAATTTCAAGTATATAATACATTAATTATAGTCACATTTTTGTACATTAGATCTCCAGAACGCATTCATCTTGTAATTGAAAGTTTGTACCTTCTGACCAAAATCTCTCATATTTCCTTCCCTATTCCCCCAGCCCCTGGCAACCACCATTCTACTCCATTTTTATGACTTCAGTTCTTTTAGATTCCACCTGTAAGTGAGATCATGCAGAATTTGTCTTTCTAGTCTTAAACTCCTGATCTCAAGCGATCCTCCCGCCTCGGCCTCCCAGAGTGCTAGGATTATAGGCGTGAGCCACTGTGTCCGGCCAAAGAATTTGTCTTTCTGTATCTGCTTTATTTTACTTAGCATAATGTTCTCTAGGTTCACCCATGTTGTCACAAATCTTTTGCCTATTTTTAATTGGGTTATTTGTCTTTTTAGTATTTAGTTGTAAGAGTTCTTTATATATTCTAGATACAAGTCCCTTATCATATGCAAAAGTTTTCTCCCATTCTGTGGACTGTCTTTTCATTTGCTTCATAGTGTCCTTTGAAGCACAAAATTTAATTTTAATAAATTCTAATTTATCTAGATTTTTTTCCCCTTGTGCTTTTGGTGCTATATCTAAGAAATCATTGCCCAATCCAAGGTCACAAAGATTTACATCAATGCTTTCTTTTAAGAGTTCATAGTTTTAGCTCTTATGTTTAGGTCTTTAAAGCAATTTGAATTTTTTAAATATATGGTAAGAGGTAGGAGTCCAAATTCACTCTTTTGTATGTGGACATCCCAGTTGTCCTAGCAGCCTTTGTTGAAGAGGCCCATTCTCTCCCTATTTAATTGTCTTGGAATACTTGTCAAAAACCAATTTACCATAAACATGAGGGCTTACTTCTAGACTCTCAATTCTATTCCATTGATCTATATGTCTGTTCTTATGCCAGGACTACACTATCTTGACTAGTGGAGGTTAGTAGTAAGTTTAGAAATCAGAAAGTCTGAGTCCTCCAACTTTTATTTTTTCCCAAGATTGAGTTGGCTACTCTGGTGCTTTCATTATTAACTTGACAGTGTATTGGACAGACTGTCAGGACCGGAGATAGGAGGCAGAGATTCCTTAGAATATTAACAAACTTCAGAATTTCTCTGACAGAGCTAGACTAAGCCTAGATTAAAGAAGTATTTGTTGATTAACAACTGTATGCGGTAATAAAACACTGTGTTCTGAAATTTTATGACATGAAGTCATGAGCAAAGAGACATCTAAGAGAAGTTTAGCAAGTAAAATCCAAGATATTTGGTGACAAAAGATTAGAAAAGATAAATAAAATTCCAAGGTTTCGAGTTTGGTGATTGGGAGAATATTGTTGATATTGGCAGAATAGAGATGTCGGGGCAGGAAATAGTAGGGAGAATATGATTCTGGAATTAGACATACTGATTTTGAGGAATTAATTTGAGCTCAAGGTAGAAATACCCACCACATACTAGAGCTACAGGACTGGCTCCCGTATGAGAGCCCAAAGCACACACTGACTGTGCATCGCCTACAATGCAGGGATCACTGGACCCTGGAAACGGACCAGTTGTCTAGAGAGGGAAGCAAGAGGAAAACAGAACTCCAGAAACAGAGCACTGAGGGCCAAAGAAAAACTTAGCAAATGAAACAGAGAAGAAAATAATATGAGGAGTCATTGCCTGTATCTTCCACCAAAAAAATAAAAATAAGAAAAATAATATGAGGAAGAAAACCAGTTAAACAGGATATCACAGAAGCCAAGAAAGCAGAGGTTTCATACTATAAGTCAAAAGCACCAAATATTTCATCTATCAGCTTGATAGATGAGAAAAGGTCACTGGATTTGTTAACCTTTGGGCAGAAACTAGGGAGTTAAGAGAAAAGCATAAACAAACAAATATTTCTCTTTTTCTACTGAGCTGCCACACCTTCTCCCAGAAGGCCATGGTGCACAGCAGAGCAGAGCATGCGCTTTCCGGGCCAGACAGCTTGGGTTCAAGTCTCAGCTCTATCGCTCATTGTGACCTTGGGAGCTGACCTCCCTAGGCCTCAGTTTCCCTTTCTGTAAAGTGAGGATAATAGTATCTACTTCACAGAATAGTCATGTGGCCTAACTGCAACGATACATTGAAAGTGTTTAGTACTAAGTCTACCATATACAAAGTGGGCAATAGGTGTTATTACCACCTGTGCAATCTTCAGCAACTTTCTAAACTTCCCATGCCTCAGTTTACTATTTACAAAATTAGTATAACAATAGCAAGCGAGGCCGGGCACGGTGGCTCATGCCTGTAATCCTAACATTTTGGAAGGCTGAGGTGGAATAATCACTTGAGGCCAGGAGTTCAAGACCAGCCTGGGCAAGAGTGAGACCCCATCTCTGCAAAAAATTAAAAAAAAAATTAGCTGGGTGTGGTAGCTCGCACCTGTGGTCCCAGCTACTCTGGAGGCTGAGGGAGGAGGATCACTTGAGCCCAGGAGTTTGAGGTTGCAGTGAGCTATGACACCACTGCACTCTAGCCTGAGCAACAGAGCAAGTCCCTGTCTCACAAAACAAAAACAAAAACAGAAAAACAAAGAAATAACAATAGCAAGTGAGATAAGGCATATATAGCACTTGGCATAGTATCTGGTATATTGTATGACTATTGTCAACATTAAAGATAGTAACAGCTAAAGCTTAACAAGTACTTACTACACGCGTATAAGCATAAAACACTGTTTTAAATGTTTCATGTTTAATTTAACGCTTACCATAGCTCTATGAAACAGGTAATAATGTCTGTCAACAACTACCACTGAATGCTAGCTATTATCAGTATAACACAGTTTTTTTTAACATGCCATCATTATATCAGAAAACCCAAACCAAAACAAACAAAAAAACCTCAACAAAACAAAACAACCAAACCCTCTTCTCTGCTCTGGATTTAGAGAGGACCTATGTTTGTTCCCCCATTCATGTTCTAGAATTTGAAGAGGGTTAAGGTACAAGAAGTATTTATGGGTGCAAGCTATAATTTGCCACTTTTAGGATTTAGTCCCCTTTCTGCCCCATTTGGCCTGCCATTCATTTCTACTGAGCTCTTTGGTTTTGATTATTTTTATAATTTACAAAGATCAGTTTAAAATTTCACTCTCCTGCTAGTGATCCCTCTGGCTTTTCCGGGCGGATGCCATCTCCATACTTAATGACGCATGCATATTTACCTACAGCAAAACTTACTGGCGTGGGCTAAGTGGGGAACAAACCCCAGCTTTTCCAGAAATTTCGTTCTCAAGTTTTCTAACGTGGAATCCTACCAGGTATGTTTTTAATAAACAGGCAAGACTTAGGTTTCATTAGCAGCAACTACCTTTGACTTTTGTGTTGAAGTTAAAAATTCTTAAAAGTTGCTTCTTTATTTATCATGTAAATCAAATGTCTCTTAAAGTTTATTTACATCAAAGTTTAATTTACATTACACATTTGATTGGCTGACCATTTCTTCATGGCTCAATCTAATAAAAGTTCAAAGGATGCCAAACTCGAAGGGAAGTTCAGGTCACTAAGGTTCACATTGTGACAGCTTGTTGGAGGCCCACTGTCCAGAGCCCGAGTGTCCTCTACCCAGACCATAGCGCATCCAGGCGGCATCCGGACAGACGCGCTTGTGCACGTGTGGAGCAGATCTCCAGTCTGCTCGTGGTTTTGCACGTCCCAGTAACTGCGGGCTTGGGCCTACGCTGCCCTCTCATCTCGCTGTGTGGTAAGGACTTACATATCCAGATGTGAATGTATGCACTGCTGTCTTGATTCTTGTTTTTAAAAATCATGAAGACCTAAAAATAGAAATTTTTCTCTAAAAATAGTTCCTAAAAAAAACAGACTAGAACCCCCACACTCTGAGCTGATGCTTTACTGATCCTCTTTGCTTAATTCTTGAAGGTGAAAAAAGCCTATAGCAGCCACACATAGGGCCTGCCCAGCTTGCAAGCTGGGATGCACAGAACTGTCAGGAATGTAGCGGTGGTACACCCTACGCCGTTACGCTCCGGTTCTGAAAATGAACTTGGAGAAATCACTGCATTTCAGTAGCCTTTAGAACGATCTCTTTTTGCTATCTTATTAAGTCTTTTAACCACTTTGAGTCTCTGTTTCCTTGCATGCAAAATGAGGGTAGAAATATTGCCTACCTTACAGGCTGAGCGTAAGGAGGAAATAAAATCCTGTGTGTGGTGAAATAAAATTCTGTGCACCAAAACTATAAAGATGCCAACTACAGATCTCTTGAATTCCCATAGCAGTTGCCACAGGACTGGACACAAAGGCAAAACCAATTGATCAAGTGAAAGAAATCATTTCAATTTAAGTTTAACCTGTGGCCTTTGATTGACAGCCATCAAAGCCAAGGTGTGACCAACTGCCTGACCCTGTTATGACTGTGAAACCTAAACCAGCTGCCAAGGGAAGAAGGTATTGTTAGAAAATTATGAGAGGGGGATATGGCAATACTACCTAAATTCTATATGCTAAACCAGGGGTCTCGCCAAAATTGTGAAAAAGAACAGGGATTCCCAATTCTGGTTCTACCTCGGGGTCACTGGAATCCCGAAGTCCCTTTAGCACCTAACTCTGCTCCCTGAGTCCAGCCTAGCTCAGCCCTGGCCTCCTGGCTGGCCCAGCCTGGCCCAGCGTGGACTGTCCTGGCCTCCTGCCACCTTCAGTGACCTGAAATTACCATCTTCAGAGGCACTGATTATGCTTGTGATGGTCTTTGCACAGCTACTCCTCTAGGCCGGTCTCATAGAGGACGTCCTGCCTCACCAGGCAGCCCAGCCCCTCCGTGGTCTGCCGGAGCAATTTGAAAGTTCTCAAATGCGCCTCCTGTTTCCATTCTGCCTGCAGTCAGCACTTAGGAGACGTTTAACCCCCACTCCTTAGAAGACAAAGCCCTTTTTCCCACCCCCATGTTTATCCTACACACCGTAGGGACAAGGAGGAGCAGGCAGTTTCTACTCTAATTGGCATTTTAATGTGAATCAAATGCCTATGAGCATAAATGTCCTTGGTTGGTTAGTAAATTTCAAAACCGAAGAAACAAAGAGAAATGTCTTCCCGATGGCTTGGGCATCAGTTCTGGAAAGGAAGAGGAAGGAGAGAGCAGAGAGCTGGGAAGTGTCTGGACCATGTGGCCATGGGCCCCCCAGAAGTAGAGATTCGTTTACTCAGTCAACAAATACCTCTCAAGCTAGTCCTAGTGGCAGGGCACACAGCCAGGTGGGGGAAGAGAGCAGACAAGCAATAAAGAAAGATTATGATGGGTGTTGTGACCAGGGACAGGGGCTCTAGGAGCTCAAGGGGGGAGACCTTGAGTAGAGGAACAGAGAAGGCCTCCCTGAAGAAACGATGTCTAAGATGAAACTGGAAGGCTGAGTAGGCATTAGAAAGATTTTTGCAGTTTTTCTGGGGCTGGGGGACAGGTGTGAAGTGTAAAAGTGACCCGGGCAGAGGCACTGGTGATGTGGTAGGTTCTGTAGCATCTGTATAGGCAGACACCAGAAATTCTCAAGTTATATAGTTTCTGCTACAACTTTAACTTTAGCATAAAAATTTCCTTAGGCTTTTTGAATTATCTAACCACAGTGCTAGAATCAAGCTCATCCCATGGGAGTTCACTTCTCAGGATCACTGTAGGCTCTAGGTGCTGTATTAGAGTCTAAATTTGCTTGCCATTAGTGTCATGGACCAGTTTCTCATTCCTGGGTCTTATACTCCTGTTTAAAAACAAAACCTAAACCAAAAACCACTAAGATTCTGGGCTCAAAAGGGCAACTCTAATTAATGTATCAATTTGGAACAAAATAGAACAGACTCTAGAGGACAGTCTTCAATTGCACAAACACAAAGAAAATAAAAATATTAAGTGTCCACTGAGGCCAGTTTACTAAGGATGAGTAAAGAGAGGAGAGTGTAGAAGCAAGAACAGGTGTAATCTGTCCTGGTCTTATGCCAGAAACAAGAGCCAGGGGAATCTAGTAGAAGGAAAAGAAGAAAGGAACAATAAAGGAAGCAAAAAGAAAACAGAAAAGAAAGAAGAGGGGTGGGGCAGGGGAGAAAAGAAAAGGGAAAGACAGTGGAGGAGGAGGGGGGAAAGGAAGATTATTGTATCAGCTCAGATATTCAGGGACTATTTTCAAGCCAACGTTTACTTTTTACCTGTATTTATCTGCCTCTCTACTTGTCAGACTTTTTCAAAATGAGGTGAGGTCAGTGTGGTTAGGGACATACAGTGAAGCTGAGAGGAACTGGGGTTTAAGCGTCATTTCATGCCTGACTATAATAGGCACTTAATAACCGTGTGTTTTGTTGTTTTTCAATCTGCCCTGCCACTTTTACCAGAGCTAATTCATGGCAACATTAGCAGTGGGACTGAGATCTCTGGCTGTGAGGCCAGACTGCCCTGGCCAGCCCCACTACTTCATAGCCCTGCAACCATGGACATTTGACTCAGCCTGTTTTCTAACTGATAAAATGAGTAATTAACCTTAAAATTTTTTGGAAGAACTAAATGAGATGATACATTGAAATTCCTTAACAGAGTCCCTGGCACACAGTAAACTCTCAATAAATGTTAACTAGTATTATTTTAATTGAATATAGTTGTTGAAATTACACAGTTTAGTTAAGGCAGTGGTCTTCAAACTTTTTAAGTGGCAAAAATATTCCCTCCAAATAAATTCTATGCAGCCACCCATCATATATAAAGACCTAAAGGCAGAGCTGTCCAATGTCCACCAAGGTTCTCATGTGGCGGAGGACACTTCCAGCTCCATGGAGCCCAGGTGGAAGCCATGGCGCAGGGCAATCTGCTGCACGCCCCAGTGAGGACACAGGTGCACATGGCAGGTGAGGGTCTGGGAGGCGGGGCCAGCACGTAGCGGGTGGGAGGGTTGGTTTGTAGGTCTGGGTCACAGTGGGCACTGCCTCCCCTTGGGACCCGTGCAGCTCTGCCTGTGTGTCTCAGAGAAGAGTAGAGTGGGGAGGTCTGACTGCCATCAGCATTTCCCCACATTTCGGAACTTAAACCTGATTGCTATAAGTTTTCTGTTACACTCACACTACTCATTTAGGATCCTGCCTGTCTTTGGTGAAATCCTCAGGACACGAAACAGGACTGTCGGGAAAAATATGCCAGACTTGAAGCTAATCATAAAAAGGTGAGGAGGAAAATTACAGATGTTATTTATTACCTACAAGGGAAAAATCAAAATGCTCATAATTTTTATATATGCACTCCACATGACGTATTTCAAATGAATCTAAGTTTATGATTTTCAGTTTACAAAGTCAATTTCTCTGACACCTACTCACTGAGTGCATGTTCGCTATTTTAAAAGTCCTAGTGAAAAAAGAGCTTTGATGTGGCTTGCTCAGCCTAGACGTAGTTCAAATGTTAATCATTATTGAATTGTGCATAATAAGTATTCAGAGAATGTGCTGGTGTTACAGGGAATTTCAACAGTTGGCTAATGTCTAACGTTGGCCAGGAGTGTCAATTGAGCAGCATAAACTAAAACAACAGAAAACCATCATTCAATGAATCCTCAAATTATGATTATCCCAGTAAATTAAGCTATCTATATCTGAAATGGGTTCATGAGAGATCTTCTCATGCTTTGGTGTAAATTAAATCTTGAATAAATAACTTATTTTATATTATTCATTTATTTATTAAACAAAAATCTATTTTGCTGATCACCCTGTGTGCTAGATACTAAATCTGCAAAATGACTAAGCCATAGTCCAACAGGTAATAATAAAATAATTTCATTCAAACACCATAAACTCTAAAATGGTGGAATAAACATTTGTTGCCCGAATGAATAAAATGCACAAAGTGCTAGGAGATTCCAAAGGAGATACTAATTCCCTGGGAGGATGCAGGAAAGTGATGCTTGTGAGCTGGGCCCTAAGGATGGATGGGAGTAACAGGTAAAGACAGTGTGACAAAGACGATCCAGGCAGAAGGAGGGTCTCCCTTCTTGAATCTTCTCCCTAAGGTGTCTTCCTCCTTTTCAGTCCGAGTGAGAAGATGCATGCAAAGCACTTGCTGCAGTGCCTGGCACAGAGAAAATGCGCCATCAGGGCCAGTTTTCATCCCTACCTGACATTCTTTTCAGCCTCCTTTTCTGCTGCTTCTTTCTCTGTTCACCTCCTCAGTGTTTCCCCAGGTCCCATGCTCAGCATCCCCCTGGGTATTCTAGACTCCAAATCTAACCTCTGACTCGGACCGTTCTGTCTGTCCATCCTGGGTCCCTCTAGCCCAGGCGACCCAACCCAGGACTCCCTCTGCGCATGACGCCTGCGATCAATGCTCCACTCCTGCATGTGCAGACAGGGAATTTCACGTCCACCTCCTGTTTCTGGCCTTGGCCCTCCAAACCTGTTCAACCTCTTCAGCTTGTGTCTCCCCCTCTTCCATGGACGACAGCTTATGTGTCTCTCTCAGGCTTCATCACCTTTCTGCTGCCCCCACGAGCCGCCCTGTCTCTTCTCAGCCCTGTGCCCGGGGTGAGGAGTGGGGGTGCGAGTCAGAGGGATCCCGTATCTCTGCTCAGCAGACAGTGTCTAGGGGCAACTCCTCTCTGATGTCCCATATGCACTGCCAAGTCCTGGACTCCCAGCTGGGTGCCTTATCCCTTAAGGTGGAAGAAACCTTACAGACTGAGAAGAGAGAGGGGTGGAGGATGGAACCCTGGAGAGAAGCACCATTTGAAAGGCAAAGCGGAGGAGAAGGAGCTTCCCAAAGACTGAGAAGGAGGAGTTAGACTAAAACACCTCGGAAGCCGGGGGAAATATTCCACGGAGAAAACGGGTACTGTCAAAGAGAGGGAAAGTGTGAGAAAGTAGAAAGGAGAACGCTGGATTTAGCAAATGACACGTCACCGATGACAAGGAGACAGAGGTTGCACTGGGCTTTTAACCTATAAATCCCATCATAAACATGAACTTGGGGTTCAGTGAGCTTGTAACAACAAAGACAAGACAGAAAGAGTGTATTTTCTCTAATCATCCTCCAACTGAAGTGACAGCAGATGGCCATTTCCCGTTCTGGCAGCAGTGTCCACGTGCCACCCCTCTCTTCACTCCCACCCCACCTCACACCAGGCTAATCGAACACAGAACTATGGCTGCCTATCAAATTTACATTTTTAGTCTCTCTCTCTCTAAATACACGTTTTTCAAGTAATTGGTAGAGTCTGTCAACAAATGGCTATAAATAGGCATTGTGTGTATAAAAAAAAGGGTACTAACCAAAAATATTCATCTTCAGCCTGTGATTAAGATGATGAGCATGAACCAGGCTGAATCGCCCATTCTCTGGCTAGGGATTAAAGAAGAAAGACACCCCCCCAGCCCCAATGTGGCCTTCAATGAAATCCCGACCACAAAGCCTCACGATCCAAAACGCCTTGCTGAAGGCCAAGCTCTTTCTGCATTGTACATATTCCAGTGTGCAGGAAAGACGCGTCTAGGCTCTCAGCACAATTTTGGATAGGGATGAAATAATGCTATTTTAATACTTAGTTTGAAAGGGGGCCTTGCCCGTGGAATGAGCCCATGCTGGCTGTCAGCTGGGCCTGGCCTCTCCTGGGCAGCCTGGCGATGCTGCCCCTCTCGACCCCGGGAGCCCACAGCGGGGCGGCAGCAGCAGCAATTACAGTGCAGAAAACTGGAGCCAGCTGGCGCTCTTCCAAGGGCAGCCCTCCACCGCATTGCTACCCATGCCCCAAACCCCGGCACGCTACACAAACCCTGTAATCACTGAAATGAGGGCCACTAGGTGCTGCTTGCCAAATATAAAAAAGCAAGAATTTGAGACAACTCTTTCTAGCCTACCCCAGTTCTTGGCAGCAGCCCAGTTGAAACTAAGGATGTTTTATATTTTGAGACGCTATCAGGGTCTCACATAAACTGGGATTCAGAACACAATCTCTCTTTCCAATGAAAACAGGAAGACATCTCAGACAGTAGGCAAAGATGGTTTCTTTGCTCTCTAACTGATTGACGGAGAATAAAATATTAAAGAGGTGCCACCAGTTCTTCAGATTAGCTTTGAAAAGAGTCGGGTCCATAGAGCACCTGCTTTAAATGTTTATGAATTTGTAGATGCTGATTTGAATGTGACAGCTTGAGTCCAACAGACAGATACCTGAGATTCCTGAAGCCCTGGTCATCTCCCAAACGACCCATCTTAACTTTCACATCCATTATCTCGAAGTGCTTCCTGCGGGATGCCAGCTGCAGGGCGCCTCACCCACATGCATGAAATGACTCGCAGCGGGGCAGGGTCCGAGTCGGTGCTGGCCGACCGCGTCTGGAGAGGCACTGTCTCCTTAACAGCCATTTTGCCAAGCAGGTGGGAGGGACTTAACTCTGCGCACCACCACTTCCTCTCCACTATCCCTGACGCTGGTGCTGGCCTACTCACGTTAAGGGAATGACGTGTACAGCAAAACCCCACTTCTGAACCTGCATCTGCAAAACCAATTAAGATGGGGTAAAAAACGAGACAGAACTGAATTTTCCATCTGACTCAAATAAGAATGTTTAGAATTAGGCAGATTTAGAAATGGAATGGAGGGGCCTACTACCATATTGGAGGCTCACTTTATTAGAGGATGGTATATTACCGAGGTTTAGGTGAGCAAAACCTCACAGCGTCAGGGTAAATTTTAAAAATTTAGCTGGTTGATCTGATGCCCTCTCCTGGCTCTAGTACAGTTTGGCATGTGGCAAATTTTGACAGCATGGAAAATTTAAAAGACCCCTAGGGTAATACCTCTATACCCTGCAACCTTTTTCTTGGGGAAAGGAGGGTTGCGAATAGGAAAGTGGCAATATTTGTAACCAAACACTCCATCACCAACCCAGAGTTGGCTTCCTGAATGGGCAAAAGAAGCAAAGTAGGAAGCTGCCTGCAGAGGGTAGAGGGATACCCACAGGCTCTATCCCCACCAAACATTTTGCCCAAAGACCTCCCTTTGGGATTGGAATTCCCAGAAAAAAAGCATTTCCCCTTAACTGACTAAGGTTGTGCATTTTAGAAGGTATCATATATTGCTGGGCGTGGTGGCTCACACCACTGTAGCCACCAGTTTTCAAGGCTGAGGTGAGAAGACTGCTGGTGCCCAGGAGTTTGAGATCAGCCTGGGCAACACAGCAAGACCCTATCCTAATAATAAAAGAAGGGATCATATATTAAAACAATAACAATAAATTAACAAGAATTTTTTGAGCATCTGCTATGTTTAAGAAACTGTGCAAGATGTCACAGGAATTACATAAAAGCATTGATTCTTTTTTTGAGGATGTGCCAGGTATTCCTTTAGATACCAGGAGATTTATCTCTACCTAAGAATCTTAGAATAAATTGGAAGAATAAATGTCAATAAAAGGTAATATATGACAAATGCCAAAGGAGTGGTAAGACGCAATTTAAATAATTAAAGCATTAATTGAGCACCTAGTATTTGTAAGCCATCTTGCAAAGGGCTTTGGGGAATAAGTCCTACAGGATTCCAGAGACGATAAGCCTATTTTCAGTTAGCGGGGTAAGGAATGGCATCCCAGACAGGGTGAGACTTGCTGGAGAGGGCTCACACCGAAGGATCAGTAGGATTCAGAGAGGGCAGGTAGGAACAGGACATCCCAGGCAGAGGGGAATAGTAGGAGGTGGGAATTCACCAGGTCTATTTGGATAGTTGGGCACTCTGGCTGGCTGGAGATGGGCAGGGTAAGAACAGCTTGGAAAGAACAGGTTGGGTCACTTTCCCCAAACTACAGAAGTTAGAACTTTTTTTAGTAGGTAATTGGAAGCCAGTAACATTTTTTGAGCAGGGATGAAAGGCATATTTTAGTAAGACATATCTCCATATTCACTATGGCTATGATTATTTATTAAGATTATAAATCTTAAGATTTATTAAGATTCTCAGAAGACCTGATATTATGAAAGAATTGCTCTATCTGACAGCCAGGAATAACTCTGTCACCAGAAGGGGATATTCTACATTGTAAATGTGTAAATTAGCATTTTATATTAGAGCTGAAAGAAACCAAAAAGCTGAGTTGGGCGAGTACTGAACCAGTCCAGGCCTGGGAGGCAGAAGGAAAGTCCAGATGACCAAGAGAGCAGGAAAAAGGACTAGTAGGTCTGGAATGGCATCATGGAAGAACACACTGAGAGGAGATGTTGCTTTTGGAAGGGATGATGAAGTTGGTTTAGGCACATTGCGTGACATGAGCAATCGGCGTGTCGGTTTAGACGTGACGATGGATTTGCCGCAGGTGCACCCTCCTCAGTGCGTTAGGAATAAAACTGAAACTGCAACGTGGCCCACAGGGCCTGCAGCATCTGCTCTGCCGCCTCCTTGGGATCACGGTCTGACCACATTTCCCGGTCTCCCTTGCAACTGGATGTCTGCCGATGGAATGTGAGCGCAGAAAACCCTCTTGTGCACAACTCTCTGCAGACAAGCATTTGGCCTTAGCAGCTCGTTAAAAACGGCAGAGCTGCAAGGTGGAAAGAGCTGTGGTCCCCAAGACACTGCTTGGAAGAGCTCTGGCTAGTGCTCAGGAATAGCCACTTTGCACTTTCTGTGAATGAGAAATAACTGTCTATGCTGTTTGAACTATTATTCAGTTCTGATTCGTTCCAGCAGCCAGCCTCATCTCACTGCTCGGTCCCAGGGCACTTCCCTGCCCTCACTCCGTGTGTTTCAACCACGCTGGTTTCCTTCAGTTCTCTTGGCACACTAAGCTCTGTTGGTCCAGACTGGCCCTCCCTGGCTGCAGGGGTCTTTGCATTTGCTCTTTCCTCTACCTGGAGCACTTTTTACAGCTCTTGGCCTGGATAACTCCTTTTCCAGGTCTCAGATCAAATAACACTTCCTCAGAGCAGCCTTTTTCGGCCTCCCAAATTAAATCAAGTCAACCACTGTTAATCTTCCTTAACACATCTTACAATCCATAAGTATATATACATTTATTTAATATATATATATCCCTGGGAAAGTATAAGATAAGGCAGATATCATGACTCTTTTGTTCACTAGGGTACTATACATTCAGCACCTAGCACTGTGTGTGTGCTTAATAAATTTGATAGAATAAATGAATGAACCAGAGTGCCAAGGTTAGAGCTGAGAGTGACTTAAGCAGGGACAGAGGGAGGGTGGAGAGGACAGCACAGCAGACGGAGACACAAAATTGGGAAACACCCACTGGGATGTAGCATCTACCTCTCAGTTTCACACCCTGAAACGGAATCAGTGTAGAAGAATAAGGTTTGGAGAAAATAAACTAGAATAATTAAGGAATAATTATTATGGAATAAAGCTCCCGAGGGGCCTTAGACATCATTTAACCCGAGCACCCTTAGATAAGAAATAAAAGTGAAGTTCTCTGACCCGGCTAGTTGGGCGTCCACGGTGGTGGCCAGTGTGGTGGTCATACTGAGAGAGTTTGCATTGTTCTGTTCACATTGACAACTGAGAGGGAACATGATCAGAGTGTTTACACTTGTGTCCAGGATAAACCTGTGGTCCTACTGCCAGATCCGAGGGGAACCTCGTGAAGTTCTCGTGACGGACTTAAATAAACTGGTATCTCCTGAGATCTTAAATCCGGGGTCTTTTCTCCTGAATGGATTAAAGAGAAGGGGGACTGCTTGTAAGTGTGAGGAAGGGATATCCAGGTCCTTATTTGGTTGTACTTGCTCCCCTGAGGATGAAACACTTACCTGGATGCGATAGAGAGGCTTCCTCAGGGCCACACAGAGCAGCATCCTGGGACCCGGAAAGAGGCATTTTTTTCCTGTCCCCGTAGGAGGACTCACCTACTCTCGCAGAGAGTGTTTTCACTCACACGTCGGAGCTGGAGCTCCAGCCCCCCAAAGTGACTGTTCACCATAATGCACTCCCCTCTGCGTGGTGACGGATGCTTCTTGTATTATTAGTGTGATTAAATTAGCCTGTCAGTCCTCTGGTATCCTTCGAACAATTGAGAGAAAGCCAGCAGCTTACTGGGGCTTTTCAAAGAGAACTATTCGCTACTAAAGAGTCATTTCTGCACACATCCCTGCCTCCCTTGATCAGGAGATAATTACTGGGCTGTTAAAAGCCACTGGAGCTGGGGCCTGGCAAAGCAAAGCGTGCGCTGCTCTCCAATTGCCAACGGGAGCAGCAGAGCCGCCAGACTTGCACCATCAAGGACGGCTCCACTCTCGCAAGTGTCCCTGAGTGAGGTCGGTGGCATCCAGGTTCCCACAGAAACAGTGCTGGTCTCCTAGGCTGGAGGGCTCGATAGGCCATCTGCCTCCCTGCTTATAGTGGCTTTCCCTCTTTATCCCACCCACATCCCTCCCGGAGGCTCAGATGATGCTATTCAGATTCAGGTCACTTATTTGCTATTTCAACAAATATTTATTGAGCATCTACCCTGTGCCTGGTGCCGGGCTAAGACCTGGTTTAATTCCATTCAGTGATTACTTATTGAGCATCTACTATGGACTGGGAACTGTGCTCCAGTGCTGTTCCCTGCAGGCAAGGAGCTCGAGGTCTAGTTAAGGGCCTGTGAGTCATTTCAATGCCCTTACTCTCCTACCAATTAGACAGAGTGCCTGGTGGTCTGGTGAGTCAAAGGCATAAGTGAGTCCCCAAATGGTTCTAATAGACTTTAGCCATTAATGTTCTTTAGTTTCAGAAGCTCACGAGACATATGTACAGTCAGACTCTTGCACAGTGAAACACCAAGGAAGAGAATGTCTCTCAGAATTAGGGATTGCTCATTGCAGATGTAACCAAAATGTGGAATGAAAAAAAAAGAGTATGTTTCACTCCAGCTCAGGATGATTTTTTTTTTTTAATCAAAACTATTCCAATTCCTCTTTCCTTTCCTTGCCGCCCCCGCTACACCCACCCTTATAACTGAGGTCAGAGGACTTACTCGGTCAACATGATCACATAAACTTCTCTTAAGGAAAAAAGGAGAGAGTAAGTTAGAGAGAAGAGGAAGGCTGGGAATTGCCTACTTTTCACATGACAGAAGAAATGAAAACCACTGACTCACCAAGCAGAGTGAAAACACCACCAGGCGGAAAAGGGAGAGCGCACAGAGGGATCAGGAGAAATCTCCTGACACAGCGGATAATTAATACACTAAAACTAACAACCAAAGGCAGAAATGGAAGCTGTAATCACCCAAATGCTTCCAAAGGGTGCATCCTGGAGGGGGCATAAAAAAAGGCAGTTGCTACTTTCCCTGATGCTGGTAGCCTGGAAGGGACTGGCCGTTTGGCCCCAGGGGCTACAGTCTGCCCGCCTCTGCCTCCCACTGCCAGACAGTGGCCCCTACAGTTGTACACTCTTAGGGACCGGGGAAGTGCTGCCAGGGGCTCCCTGTGGCTTCTGAGGTCTATGGTAAGTCTCCTCTTATACAATCAAGACCACTTGAGGGCAGGGACTATCCCTTCAAGCTCCTTTTATTCATATATTACCGAGCACTTAGCTCAGGAAAAGCCCCGTGAATATTTGCCAACCAGAGACCACTGGCAGGGCCTCAGCATCAGCTTCCAGGGTTTTGTGACAGTGACTCAGAGACACCGTTTCCTAGAAGCAGGGGGTTCCTCACAGGTTTACTCAAAGGAATGCACATGAGAGAGTGAGAGAGACCCCGACCCAGGGTGTAATGTCATAAGCAACATTTCAAAGGGGCTGTTGAAAACACTCAAGCCTTTTCCTAATACTTGCATCAAAGTTTACCTGCACACTGAGTTACTTTCTGCATCCACCACTTATCTGTGGCGAGAATCAGACCCATCAGTGACATGAGCAGAATGAAGTCAGCAAGGAACGCAGGCAGCTAACATTACACTATCAGAACCTACATTACAGTGATTTTATACTAGCTACGTGAAAATGTAATAGGATTAGAAGGAGAACAAAATGAGGTTCTTAGGAAGAAAAGCGTCTTTTAGTTTCTATTCACTGATTTTTTTCCTTCTATCCATCTTCTACCACTCAAGGAAGAGGCTGATACAAACTCTTCCTCTGCTTTCCACGACAGTAAGAACTATTTCTGAGAAAACAAAGCTCACTCTTCTCAGCACTTGACTTTTCTGGTTCTTTCTGACCTTGCCTAGAAAAACATCAGGGAAGAGAGGGAATGATAATATGTGTGGATAAATGTAAGGCCAACATGCCTCTGTCCTCTGGTAAGGAAAGTGGCTGGGTAAGCAAGATGGTTCCATTAGAGCACATGTAAAATTTTTGATTTTCATTGACTTAGCACCTAGGTGGCTCTGTGGGCTCCACGGTGCGTTTGTACCCAGACATGATGCCTGTGGCACTCTGGCGGCAGAGCTGAATCCCGGCAAGGAGCACTTAAGAGAGCAGTTCTTCTCTGCTGTGGACAGGGCAGCGTGAGGGAGGCACTGTGAACCTCGACTCTGGCCATAGAGGAAACCGAAACCCCAGCCCTGAACTTTCCAGCAGGCAACCTTGGGGGAAATCACTTAACTTTTCTAATACTTACGTTACTTCTCTGTACAATGGGACTCATACCACCACCTACCTTCATGGGTTTCTGTGAATGTCAAGTGCTGCGCCAGCGGCTGGCACAAAATAGCAAGAAAATATGGTGGTCCTTATCGTTACTGTTATTGTTATTGTTAATATTATAAAACCCAGGCTGGGCGCAGTGGCTCACGCCTGTAATCCTAGCACTCTGGGAGGCTGAGGCGGGAGGATCGCTCAAGGTCAGGAGTTCGAAATCAGCCTGAGCAAGAGCAAGACCCCATCTCTACTATAAATAGAAAGAAATTAGCTGGACAACTAAAAATATACAGAAAAATTAGCCGGGCATGGTGCCACATGCCTGTAGTCCCAGCCACTTGGGAGGCTGAGGCAGGAGGATCGCTTGAAAACCCAGGAGTTTGAGGTTGCTGTGAGCTAGGCTGATGCCACGGCATTAGAGCCTGTGCGACAGAGTGAGACTCTGTCTCAAAAAAAAAAACAAACAAAATATTATAAAATCCGCTCTGGACCGCCCTCCTCTCTAAACCCTATTGTATGAGTTAGGAATTATAGGAGGGAGATGACAACAATAACAACAAAATTAACTGGTGCTCAGAAAATACAAACCAATTGCAGCGTCACGAGTGTCCCTTGGTCTGCACAACAATTTTTTGTCTGAAGGATGTCTTCAGACTGTTAATAAGTAAAGATCCTTATAGATCTTTATAGATCATTTTCTGCCATGCAACACACAGCATCAGACACCATCAAAGAAATAATAATACCTTCCACATCACAGCTGTCATTTACAGAGATGGCCTCCTTCAGAAGCTTACAGGAAATGAAATATGATGTCTGGACTGGTGCTCCTCCTCTGGGCATATTACAGTATTGATGTTTTCAGCCTCTTTTATCCACCCAACTGGATTTAAAAAAATTTATCGTTCTGTGCAGCCACATCACACTGGTGTTTCGTGGTACATTCCCACTCGGCCTCTCCTCCTTAGCGTGCTCCTTGCAGACGGCTCCAAGCACAGTGCTTCACGTTGACCCTATTACCCACCTACCTGTCAGAGTTGCCTCACTATTCTCGACTGTCAGCTCCGCCTGGATCCCGACTTAGTGAACTCTGTGTTTGCTATCACCTGGAGGCCCCGTGGCATCTGGAATGTGATAAACGTGGTTTCCGTAGCTTCCTCCAAGTCATGCCACTAGCAAGTGGCACATGGATGGGAAGCCAGACAGATGGTTAACTCAGAAGGGTAGACACCCCTGAAAACTCTACCTGTTTTCAGGTAGAGTTAAGCCCTGTTAAGACATCAGCAGCTGGCACACTGTTGCCATGCTTACTCTGCCACTCCCTGTCACCCCTGCTAGCGCTTCTTTAGACTCTCCCATCTGTGGTCTGCCCGGGCAGAAAGCTGGGCAGACAACAGAGTGAGCACAGAGCACTCTGTGTTGGGGTGTGGTGGCGGAAGTGGTGTTTCTAAACAGGAGGCTGGTGGACATAAAGCCAGTGGGAAATCCACTTTGGAAATGTTAAGCTAATAGACTTGAGGGCTTCCAGTCTGCAGAGGGAGACACAATAGAAGCATTTGAGAGATGGGAAAATTCAGCACTGAGCCTGTCTGCCACTTTATGTTCCCATTTGGCTGGTGGTCCCCAGGCTCCACCAGATGACACGTCTTTATCAGTTGGCTGCCAAGTAGAGTTGGCCCAATGAAAGTGTCTTTCCTTTAAAATGCCCCCATGCCACCTCCCCTGGGACACAGGCACAGTGAACACGGCTTGTTTCTCTTCTACGACTTGTCATCAGGAAGGCAGTGACCCCTCGTGGAAGAGAGCAAGTGATTAACCTCCAAAGGAGCCCGAGCCCAGGTCTGGTCCCCAGTACTTCCTGCTGTTCCTCACCC
Source organism: Lepilemur ruficaudatus (assembly GCA_963574885.1). Classification (NCBI taxonomy): domain Eukaryota; kingdom Metazoa; phylum Chordata; class Mammalia; order Primates; family Lepilemuridae; genus Lepilemur; species Lepilemur ruficaudatus. The sequence continues at coordinate 25,057 of CAUYRT010050929.1, read as the reverse complement.
CTCCCTGAGCAAGCAAGAGGAAATGCATCTTGTTTTCAAAGACTTTTAAACATATTTGAGGAACCTTAAGGAAAGACCTTTTAAGAAGGTGCCAAAGGTGTAGATGTGCCACTAATTTGGCCCCTACTCCCTAACTAGAGGTGACCTTGGGCAAGGCAAAGAGACAATAAAGCGAATCCAAGAAACAAGGGGATGAGAACAAAATAATCTTCTTTCCACCTCTCTCCCACATACTAAAAACACCCTTTATTATGAAAAATGTCAACCTTACACAACAGACTAAATAGCATAAAAACCACGGACGTACCCAACACCCAACAACCATGGGCTTGTGGCCAATCTTTTCTGTCTTTACTTCCCACTCCCTCCTCCCCATATCATTGCAAAGCACATCACAGCCATCGTAACATCTCATCTATAAATATTTCAGTACATACCTCTAAGACACAAAGATTCTTTAAAAAAAATAATAATAAGGCCCTATCATCACAATACTATTATCACATTAATAGTGATTTCATGTGCAAAAATGAGCAATGTTTTCTAGAGCATTAATGATAATTCCCGAACAGTTTCACGTACCCATGTCGTGTTCAAATGGTCTGACTCCACACAGTTTATAAGACGCTCTTCTGACGAGGTCAGCATGACCCCGTGGGTGGCTAGGAGGACACCGTCCTGGAGCACGTAGCTGGCTGGGGCAGCCTAGCATGCCCGCAGGGCACATCCTGTACTGGGTGGAGTGAGATTCATTTCATGTTGCATTTACACCTCCAGCACAGAGAAGCACTCCCATTAAAGCATTTCCCTGATTTCCGGAGCCACAGGCGGCTTCGGAAGGCCAAATACTTTGGAAGGCCACAAGGGACATGTCTCACTCCCAGCTCAGGACAGCCAAGCATTCCAGCCTCCGCGGTGCCCTGACCCTGTTTGCAGTGGTGCTGGAGGGAGCCAGGACAGCCCCTAGACCCCTTGGTGGCCTGGCTGACTTTTCTGCTGGCCGTGGGCTGGGTGGGACAGCACACAGGAGGCCATCAGTATGTGTTAGCTATTCCATGCGCCCTGCTTTTGACTTTCCAAACTGGTCAGAGCTAAAATGGTAATGAGTACTAAAGGCTTCCATCTCAGATAACAGATTAGCAAAACAGACACATATAAATGACAATACGTTCCAGGCACTGCGCTGGGAGGGGTACACAGATGAAAGGACAGACGTCCAGGACCCTGTCTGTGAAAAGTTCGGAATCTAGCAAAGAATGTGCACGAACAACCCTATCATACTGGGTTAGAGGTGCATCGAAAATGCCAAGTGGCACTGAGGGAGTGGCAATTAGTGCTTAGTACTGCCAGGAAAGGTTGTCGTGGTGGCTGGGAAGTCCTTGCCAAGGAAGGTTACATTGGAACTGGATCTCAAAGAATGAGCCAGATTTCATCAGGCAGAGAAAGGCAAGAAAGGGCAGTCAAGGCAAAAGGAACAGCGCGAGGAAAAGCAGGAGGCAGATTTGGGGAACAGGAGGAGGACCTGGCGTTGCTGGGCAGAGAGTCTGCCGGGAGAGGGTCACAGAGTGAGGCTGGACCTCTTGGCTGGGCGCCTCCTGTGCGTGGCCTCTGCAGAGGGGACTGGAGTCCAGCTTTCTCCCAGAGCAGGCACTGGGGACTCACTGAGGGATGCTAAGCAGGCGGCCACTCTCCTGGAGAGGATTTCAGGCCCACCCCAGCCAGCGGGTGAGGTGCCTGGTGATGGACTTTCCAGCACATATCATGGTGTCTCTCTCCTATGTCTCCACCAAGGGCCAGCCCCGTGGAGGAGCTGGAAGGAGCGAGGAACAACCAGGAGACAGATCACTCTGGAGTGTGTTCAGGGAGGAGGGCAGGGGCTGCCGGGTCTGGCTCAGCTCCCCACGTTGGCAGCACCTTCCAGCCATCAGCTGGAGCTGGGAGACCCATCCTGTGGTCAGGCCAAGGCCCACCAGAGCCCAGGGCCAGGCCCGACACCAGGCAGGAGCGACTCTGCAGCTGTCTGGTCCCAGGTGTCTGGTCACATTCGCTGCCAGCTGCTCTTCACCCCATGCTCCTGCTGTGACAAACACATCCTGGTGACCTGCCTGTCAGACCCTTCCACACAGCAGGCCCGGTGCTGAATGCCAGCCTACTGACATAGTTCTCAAGCTGCAGGTCCCTCTGTCTGGCCTCTGATTCTAGCTAACCCTAGGATTCCTGGCCACAGAGGGACATGGGTGGCAGCTGATGTTGGCAGAAGGTGTAGACTGTGCAAGTGGGACCCATCCCTGGGCTCTCTCTATCAAACCTTGGTCTGGTGGCCCAGTGTGGTGAGCACCCCAGCAGACCCCTGAATCCAGTAGACTGTGACTCCCTGCTGTCCCAGAAGGAATGCTACTGCTCCTAGCGCATCCTGAGCTAACTTTGCTCTCCTAATCTCCATTCATTTCTCAAACTTCCTGCACCCTCATCCCTCAGACCTCCCTACCAAAGTAGAGTGTTAAATGGTCTCTTCTTCAAGAGCTCAGAGTAGGACAGTCATTTCTCTTTTGGAGACAGACACAGACAGAGCCTGCTATTCAGGGCATCCGGGCAAGAGAGGAAATAAGAATGGGACTGATTTAAATTTATGTCCAAAACCATCTCTGATCCCATTAATTTCTAGTACGATTGGTACAAGAGCTCCAGAGAGAACTAACTTGTAAACAGACAGGTAGAAACAGTATAGAGGAAACCCTTCTAGCTTTAAATGGAAAATGAGGTTGGTGCCTGTGAGTTATTTGTTTCTCATTTGCTTTGGAAAGAGACTGTCTAGAGAATTTGGAAACCTACATTCCATTTCAGAAAGCAGACCACATTTCTGCTGACAGTTAGTTTGGCAGGGGATGGGTTTTGTCTATTTTTTTCCATGAGAGCTCATTTTCTGGGGGACACACTACACAGTTCTAATTCTAGACACCAACAAAGCTGTACCTTCAACCTCAAAACTTTAATTAGCACTGAGTGCCTTTTGAGTTTTTATTTAGGATGCATTTTAAGAAAATACAAGGCCTTCCTCCTGCAAACAGCAAGCACCACCAGGGATTATGTTAGTTAAACTTCTTTAACTAGGATCTGCAGTCAGCCTTCCAGTGCTTTGGGAGTTTCGGGAACTTTCAGCCAGAGTCCTGTGTTCAGTTGAACCAGAAGATGATTGTGGCTGGATTTCTCCCCAGCTCTCAAAGGCCTTGAATCTTTGACGTAGTGTTGTCTATATAGTTAATCTGTTTCCTACACAGAAGGCTTTACCCAACATATCAAATTAGCAATACGAAAAAAGTTAGGTAAAGTTTTCATAGAAAATTCAGGTCCTAAAATGTTGGATTAAATTTAAACTTTTGAAAAAATGCCCAGAGCTGTGGGTGTGATTGGCTGAAGACCTTCCCTGCTTGTAGGGGCAGCCAGAGCACGGTACAGAAGCATGTGTTCCACACTTATCCCACGCTGCCATCCTAGTGTTAGTTTGGGTGCAATCTTTCCAGTTAGACTGCACAGTTGTCAGGGTTAGCGTCCGTGTATTATCCTCGTCTTGCCCACATTTCCTAGCAGAGTGAAGGGACGGGTGCTCAGTCATATTTGTTCATTAAATAATCGAGGCCACACACTGATAGGCTAGAACATTTTTCCAGGGGTGGGGGGCATTCTTTTGGTTAATGGTATTCTGTTCTAGGTAGTGAAACTGCTTCCCTCATTCCCTCCATAAGAACCTACATTCCATCAAGAGGACACAATAATCAAACTAGGAACACACTAGGAGGACACTGAAATTCATCAGAGGGGGCCACTAAAGAGTTAATTCAGTTCTAATATGAGAATTATGAGACAAGGGTATAAGGATTACACACAATGGATTTATGACACAATAAGATCTTTTTCTTTTAAAAAAAGGACAAAAGTAGTGACTGGGGACATTTGTTTCAGATGAAGAAATAACCATGTTAACCTCATTGCTTTTTAAACATTTGCATCTGTGAATTGCAGAGGCTCAACATAAAGCAGATTGCCTATATCCACTGAAAGCCATTCTAGCATGAGAAAGTTCTCTGGCCTAAAGCAAAACAGATGTGTGAGAGGGAAAAGCAAACTCTCTTATGGGTGTATCAACATTCAGAATTATATAGTTATCGCAGGAACTATATATTGTGTAAAGCAATGAATATAGAATCTAGACCACACTTTGTCCCTGAAAACTTAATAAAAAAAGTAGAAACTCAGTATCTGGAAAAATAGTAATTATTAATGCAGATGAAAAACTTAACAGTGTATTCACATTTCATCCACATATATGTATGTATGTATTATATATATATTAAATTGGAAGGATATCTGCCAACTGAACCATTCCTGCACCAGAGATTAAATATTTAGAAGTTTTGGCCAAGTGTTGCCTGAAAGATGTGAATTCAGATCCACTTGACTGTTCAAACAGTTAGAAAATGTGCCATATCCTTGTGTGTGCTTCCAAGCAGGAAAGAATACACCAAGCTCATCTGCATATGTGTCCACATACGCAATCCACAAGCAAATCACCTGGGAAATAGGTAATGCACAAAGGCTACCCACTTGAGGTGTGGGTCAATATTTACAGAGCAGCAGGCAGGTGCTCAGCTGTCTGCTAGGTGCTGGGAAGGGCACAAGAGAAACATAAGCAAGAGCATAGGCACCGAAGGGGAAGGAAAGCACATTCCATGTCCCCTAGACAGACAGCCACCTGGCCCCAGGAAAGGTGCTTACAGTGGGAAGGAGAGGAGAGAGAGTAGATGAACTCTTCAACAAGCAACCATCTGAAACGAGGCTGGGAAAGTTGTTCAAGGAAACTTCAAATTTGAATGATATGTAAAATGTGTATATGTACTAGATTGGAAATGGCTATACAACAGTCAAGATCGACTTGGTAGAAATGAATGCCAATATGATTAAAATAACCCCAAATATTTGTATGGCCACATTACAGAAACAAAGTCTCATGAACATTCTGTTCAAGTGTGTGTACGCGTGCGCGCACACACACACACACACACACACACACGATGTAGCACTGGGTGCAGCTTAGAGGGCTTAAAATCATACTGGTACACACAAATATGATAATAATTTATGATCATGATAGAAAAAGTTTACAGATTACATATACATAGAATAAGTAAATATATTTTCACTAATAGTTTTTCTACTTATGCAGTTATACAAATTAAACTTTAGATACAATTTCTATCTGAAGCTGCATAGCATTTATCATTTTTTTTAAAAAAAAAACCACAGCACTGATTTGTACTCTAAATAATAGAGTCAAACAATACTACGAAAATCTCCACTTTTCTCATTTTGTGTATATCATGAGTGTTGGCAAAGGAGAGGCTTCTCTTTATTTTCATCTGATTTTACTAAATATAAAATATTTGCTGAAATTGTATTCTAATATTCAAAATTGTTTGAGTCAGAAAGAAGAATTACAAAACACAAGCGTCAGACAATCTCCAATAAAAACACTTCGTGATCCATTTAAAAAGAATGAGCTCCAAATATGGATGATAGAAATAAACAGAGGCTCCATACTGCAAAAGGTTGATTGAGTGTTTTCACATTTAATTTTGTGACCACTTCCTCTGTTTCACTGATTTTTAATATAGTTTGAGATGTCTATGGGCCTGCCACTTCTGAAGGAAAATATACAGAGCAAAAAAGATACGCTGTTAATGAAAGACTCTGGCATCTGAATTTAATAATCAGATGCCATTTGGCGTCTGTATAGTTTTTCAACAGTATACACACTTAAATCAAGCTAAAATTATACATAACTCAGTGCATACATTTCAAATATGATTAATGTCTTTTTGCACGTACATGTGCAATCTCTTATGAAATATTCTTAAAAGGAATCTAATACAAAAGAACGTGTGGCTCAAGAGGAATCATGAAGCAATGAGGAGATACTGATTTAGTCTCTCCCTAAGCTCTTTTGAGCTGTCTGCCACCACAGAAGGCCACTGTGCCTTTATTTACATATTTTCTCCACCTGAGATGCCCTCTCCTTTCTCTTAAAGGCCCACTTAAAACTCAACCCCTTTTTCGAAATGTTCTGAGAACTCCATTTAGGAGTGCTCTTTCTCTTCCCACCTGCCCCTTCTGACTCATCAGAATTGCCCAGGTGTTTCATCTAAAAACATAGCTCAGATCCTGAAGCTAATTGGAGGGAGGGCCTAGGAGGTTGCATTTTTAACATGCTGCCCAGCTGATTTTTATGCACACTAACGACTGAGGACCACTGTCTGCAAAGAACTATATACAAGGACTAACGGAGTGCTATGAACATAAAATCGGTACCAAGAAGTATTTGTTGAATATAGAAAGGCATACAAAGCAAAAATCCCAAACCGCAACAACCAAACCAACCAACCAAATAAAAAACAATGTGCAAAATTGAAGGAGTTAGGATTATTTAGTCTATAAGTTTAATCACAACTCAATTATCTTTTCACAAAGTTGACTGTCCATGAAGTGTTATTTTAAAGAGAATGCTTATTTTCTATTCTCATGGTTGCTGAATAAGGCAAACCATCTCTATATTCCTAATCAGGAGATCAGATGGTCACCTCATTTGTCACCTCATTTTCCCTTCTCTACCCTTCCCCCAAAATCCTTTCCTTGGCTTTCCTTCTGGTCTCTATTGCCCCTTTCCTGTTTTTTGCCTATGTGTTTTTCATCCATCTCACTGTGGCATTGCAGGTTCAAGATAAGGAGAGAGCAGGTGGCAAAGAGCACAAGTTTACATAGTGTCTTGTTCAGATTAGAACAAGACACCCCTCTCTGTGCCAGGAAGTGTGATTTTAAAAATGGAGGACAGTCTGTGCCCTTGTGCAGTTAGCAACCTGTGAAACTGTATGTGGCAGCCTGTCAAAAAAGATAGAGGAAAGCACTTAGGCCTACCATCCCTTCTCCCACATTTTCCTGAAGATGGCTTTTCCAAATGTCTGGTTTTATCTGACTTTACTCTATTTTTCCCTCAGGTCCAGATGTTATTGAGTAATAAGGAAAGTTCCAACCATTATTCTGTCGAAAGCTCAGAAGTAAGCTGCATGTGACATATTACCGTAAGACAAGTGTGAAGGACTTGCGTTTTATTTCCGCAAAGGAATGAATAAAGGGAAAGGAATTTACTTTTGGGAAAAGGTAAAATAAAGAACTTTGACTATAAGGGAGACTGAGGAATTCTCATCTCTGGAGATATTTTGAAATAATATTACGACCCATCTGTGGTGGTTTACAGTTGATCTAAGCAAGATGGCCTCCTGGTGCCCCTTCTTTCCCTGTGAAGGCAATTTTCCTACAGTGCCGGGCTCCTAGGCCCCGCCTTTGCAGTCGTTTCTGCTGGAGCCATCGAGGCCTTGAGGGCCCCTTTCAGAACTACCACCTGCACTCTGAAATCCCTGCCTCTTACGCCCTGAGAGCTGCAGCAGCAGGCACTCAGGCTTGCCTGTAAAATACACAAAATTATTCTCCTGAAGATACAGAGATTTGTGAAGGTAAACTTGTATCAGGACCATATTTCCAGTTTAGGAGATTCCTTACAATCTCACTGGCCTGTGAATTCCTAAAAGGCAAGAGCTCCCTCTCCTTTTTTTTTTTTTTTTTTTGAGACAGAGTCTCACTCTGTTGCCCAGGCTAGAGTGCCATGGCATCAGCCTAGCTCACAGCAACCTCAAACTCCTGGGCTCAAGCTATCCTTCTGCCTCAGCCTCCTGAGCAGCTGGGACTACAGGCATGTGCCACCATGCCCGGCTAATTTTTATATATATATTTTTAGTTGTCCGGCTAATTTCTTTCTATTGTTTTAGTAGAGATGGGGTCTCACTCTTGCTCAGGCTGGTCTCAAACTCCTGAGCTCACACGATCCACCCACCTCGGCCTCCCAGAGTGCTAGGATTACAGGTGTGAGCCACCATGTCTGGCTGCTCTCTCTCCTTTGTTATTCTAGTGCCTAATTGGGCCTAGAAAAGAAGCTGCTCAACAAAAATGCCCGTTGATTAGGGTCTGGCACAGTGGCTCACGCCTGTAATCCTAGCACTCTGGGAGGCTGAGGCAGGAGGATCACTTGAGCTCAGCAGTTCGAGACCAGCCTGAGCAAGAGCAAGACCCCATCTCTACTAAAAAAAAAAAAAAAAATAGAAAAATTAGCTGGGTGTCATGGTGTGCACCTATAGTCTCAGCTACTTGGGAGGCTGAGGCAGGAGGATCACTTGAGCCCAGGAGTTAGAAGTTGCAGTGAGCTATGATGATACCACTGCACTCTAGCCAGTGCGACGGAGTGAGACTCTGTCTCAAAAGCAAATAAACAAAAAACCACTATTGATTAAAGGGGCTTAATTCTCAGCACAGTCATCTGATTCTGCCTCCAAAATTCCTCTGGCTCCCAGAGAATATGTCTCTTCTGTCCTGTCCCTCTGTGTCACTTCCCACCTCCTCTCAGTCACAGATTTCTGGTCCCTGGGTACTACATTTCCAAGTCAGGTGGAACCACACCCTGGGCAGCTGTGAGTGGCCAAATTCCAAGATGGGCTCCATGGCCTTCACCCCCTGGGGTCACTCCTGTGATTACATTACACTAGGTGGTAAAAGGAATTGTGCGGATGCAGTTAAGGTTACTAATCAGTGACCTTGCAACAGAGAGGTGATCTGTGTGGGTCTGACCTAATCACATGAGCCTTTTAAACGCAGGGACTTTTCTCTGGCTTGTAGAAGAAAAGAAGTCAGAGAGATTCTAAATGTGAGAGGGATTCCACGTGAGGAAGGTTCTCTGCTGAGTTTGGGATGGAGGGGCCCATGGGGCAAGGACTTGAGAAGCGGAGAGTAGTCCTTGAGAAGGCAATGGGGACTTCAGTCCTACAACCACAGCGACTGCATTCTGCCGGAATGGGCATGGAAGCAGATTCTTCTGCGGAGCCTTCAGGTAAGAGCCCAGCTTGATTGACATCTTTATTTTTTTTTGAGACAAAGTCTCACTCTGTTGCCTGGGCTAGAGTGCCGTAGCATCAGCCTAGCTCACAGCAACCTCAAACTCCTGGGCTCAAGCGATCCTCCTGCCTCAGCCTCCCAAGTAGCTGGGACTACAGGCATGCACCACCATGCTCGGCTAACTTTTTCCATATATTTTTTAGTTGTCTGGCTAATTTCTTTCTATTTTTAGTAGAAACGGGGGGGAGGGGTTCGCCTTTGCTCAGGCTGGTCTCGAACTCCTTATCTCAAGAGATCCTCCCACCTCGGCCTCCCAGAGTGCTAAAGGATTACAGGCATGAGCCACCATGCCCGGCCTGTGACCAACATCTTGATATCAGCCTTGTGAGACCCTGAGCTGAGAACCCACTGAGCCTGCCCAGCCAGCCTTTTGACCTAGGGATCTATGGGATAATAAGTGGGAGTTATTTTAAGCTGCTAAATTTGTGGTTATTTGTTACACAGCAACAGGAAATGAATACCGTAGCCCTTTGGAAACTTCTACAGCAGTACCCTCCTTGCCTTCCAGACTCCAGTCCAATCAGTTCTCCACTTGGAGAGATAAAAAAAACAGCCACTGGTAGACCTACCATAACAATAGCTGGGATGATTACTGTTGTTCTTGTTCACTGACCCATTCAGCTAACTGCTCCTCTCTCCCCTGTTTGTCCTTCCCTCCCCAATCCCACACACCTGCTAGATCGTCCGCTCTGCCCTTGTCCAGCTGGGCTTTGGCACTTTATGGTAAAAGCCGCTATGCTTGAGCTATACCCTTTATGTTCCCAGGACCCCACCCGCTTCAACACAAGCATGTAGAAATATAAATAAAGACAAATGTACACACAGACCCTGCAAGACATCTACAGTCATATCTGGAGGAACAAATGGGTATGTCTTTGAGAATCAGATGATGTGACTTGAACAGAAATCAGTCAAATTAAGATCCTTGCTCTACAACTAGGGCTGCTGAGACTTGAGCATTTGGGGCTGAGACAGCTGCAATCTTGGACTTTTAGTGATATCTGAGATAAATATCCCACATCCAAAGTAAACATCTGAGATAAAAACTCCCATCTGGAAGGTTCGGGGCCCTACCTAAACCACATGGTGCTCAGTAGAATGGCGCTCCAGATTCTAGCCCTCTTGGCATGTACTTCCTCCCAGAAACCCCGCTTTCCCTGTGTTTAAGCTGAAAGACTCCATCAAACAAAGCTTCTCTTATTTTTAAGACAGAAGGGAAATAATTTTCAAGTGCCTTGCTTGATCCCCTATCATAACTAATCCCCCCTTTCTCCTTAAGCAGTCTCTTTTGCTCAGCCCTCTTTTTAGGACTAACTTTATTCTGTTTTGCATCGTAAGTGGTGTTTATCTGCGCCCTCCTCCTGGGCCCCATCTGGCTCCTTGGGGGCAGGGGCCATGTCCCATTCATCTTTCCACCTCCCCACAGCCTGCAAAGTGAGCATTCAACACACGTGAAGGGTTTAATTTCAGTGCTGAGTTGGATTTATGGCTGAGATTTCTTCTGCTGTCAGGTTTCACGTAGGTGCTTAAGATCCCTTGATCCAGGGAGACAAGGACCAGGCGGTGGTTACAGCTCAGTCCACTCCTGGAATCTCCCCACAGGAGTAAGGATGGGGCCACTGGGAGGTGACAGTCCCACCACCCTGAGGAGGTTGGAAAGAGGGTCCAAGGGCCAACGTGGCTTCCCACCCCTCAGTCCTCAGCAAGCAGGGTTGCTTCTTCAATATGATCTTTTCTCTGCTTTGGAAAAGGCCAAGCGCATTCCCTGTAGGGGGGAATGTGAAACAATGCAGTTGTTGTTTCAAAGCAGGAAAAAGGAGAGGTGGTGGGAAGATGTGAGGAAAGCCTTTGTCTTGATTTATTTTTTTGAATGTATATTGTGGGGGAAGGAGTCATGAAGATAAAACATGCAGTTAATTCTGAATAGTGAAGGAAAAACATTTCCCACTGCCCTTTAAAATCTTTTATACTCTGTCTTTCTTTTTTTTTTTTTTTTTGAGACACAGTCTCACTTTGTTGCCCGGGCTAGAGTGCAGTGGCGTCAGCCTAGCTCACAGCAACCTCAAACTCCTGGGCTCAAGTGATCCTTCTGCCTCAGCCTCCCGAGTAGCTGGGACTATAGGCACGCGCCACCATGCCCGGCTAATTTTTTACATATATTTTTAGTTGGCCAATTAATATTTTTCTATTTTTAGTCGAGACGGGGTCTCGCTCTTGCTCAGGCTGGTCTCGAACTCCTGACCTTGAGCAATCCACCCGCCTCGGCCTCCCAGAGTGCTAGGATTACAGGCGTGAGCCACCACGCCCGGCCTTTTATACTCTTTCTAATCATTTATTCAATCACTCAGCGAACTTTACACATGCCCTGATTAGATGATGCTTCCCTTTGCCTGATTTGTGTAGGTGCTGGTCGTCTAGACCAGAGGCCTCCCACAGTCCATCCTCACATCCTTGATGCCTAGCACAGGCCCTGGGAAATGGAAAGAGCTCAGGAAAGGGTATTATGGTGTCCGCCAGCCGCAGAGACCAAGGGGGGCAGTAGGAGCAGAGAGGTAAGGGACGGGTCGAGGGGCCAGGAGCATGTGCTTTCAAGGAGAAGGGGATGGTGAGCACTGGCCCATGTCACAGAAAGGCCACGTCGGCACATCCTGAAAGAGAGCCAAGGGATTAGGAAATTCACTGGTAACCTGTGGGGGGGCTGCTGTGGTTTGAATGTATGTGTCCCCCCAAAATTCATATGTTGGAATTAACTCCCAACCGGATGGTATTAAGAGGTGGGGCTGTTGGGAGGTGATTAGGCCTTGAGGGATCCATCCCCAACTGGATGGAATTAGTGCCCCTTTCAAAGAACTTGAGGGAGAGAGTTCATCCCTTTCTTCCTTCTGTCCTTTCCACCACGTGAGGACACAGCATTTCCCCGCCAGAGGATGCAGCAACAAGGTGCCATCCTGGAAGCAGAAACCAGCCTTCGTGGACACTAAATCTGCCAACATCTTAATCTTGGACTTCCCAGCCTCCAGAACTGTGAGAAATACATTTCTATTATTTATAAATTACCCAGTCTGTAGCAGTAGGAATGGACTTAGGGGTATTCAGGAAAGAAGGCTGACTGCAGTTGGGTAAAAAGTAAATGGAAGAAACACACACTGATGGGCACAAATAGACATGTTTTAAAAATTCATCTAAATGCATATCATTATGTGACTGGCTAAATAAACTGTAGAGTACCATGCAGCAGTTAAAAGGATAAAGTAAATCCATATCAAGGGTTCTCAGCTTTGGCATTATTGCCATTGTGGTTGGATGATTCTTTGTCATAGGGCTGTTCCGTGCACTGTGGGATGTTCAGTATCATCCCTGCTACATGCCAGCAGCACCCCCTCACTCAGGTTGGGACCACCAAACATGTCTACAGAAATTGCCAAATCTCCCCTGGGGGGCAAAATAGCCCCTGGTTGAGAACTGCTGATCTATACCTACTGACCTGGAAAGAGCTCCAAGACAGATCGTTGACAGAGAAAAGTATGTGGCAAAAAAAAAAAAAAAATACATTTTATATGGTATCATTTATCATAGTATTACACACATATGCGCACACACGATTCCATAAATCTATATTACATAAATAAACACATCTAAAGAGCTCTGGAAGAACAAAACTGTTAGCAGTGGTCACCTGTGTAGAGGGGGACTAGGTCTGAGGGTCATAGTGAATTTTGGCTTTATCCATATTGTTTGTAGCTAAAGAAATAATGAAAATGTGGTATTAAAATTAGTTAAAGAATGGAAATTGAAGATACGGAGAAAGTACACGTGAACTACTTCTTGACCAGGTTTAGTGGCAAGAGTGAGGCAGAATTAAAGGAAGGAATTTTTAGAATGTGGGAAAATTGAGCACTGCTAAATTCAGTCAAGTCATAATTTTGCATAAAGCATGATGAGGAGCGAGCGGGGTGAATAACTTCTAGAATGCTTCCACTTATTAGCTCAAGATTTCAATCGTGCCTTGCCAGCAATGACTTTCCCACTATAGTTAAATATGCATGAAATGACAGAATTTCTGTTTTTCCACCACATGTTTCTTTAATTTGCATTTCTTTGGTGCGTGTACAGCCTTCTCCAACTAAAGTGCTGATGCCATCACGGAAACTGTCGCTCTTCAGAACTAGAAAGACCTGAGAACAAAAGCTGACTCTGACTTGTGTTTGGTCTGGCATGGCTGGGTATGCTGCAGGAGCGTATTTGTTTTTCATTAATTTGTTTGTCATTTTTCTCCATGATCTATGGAACATTTATTTCCCCTGAAGCAAAAGGATCCGAAATGTCAAAGGTTTCTCTCAGTTCTGCTGGGGTAATGAACTGTTGAGGAAGAGAGATTTTTCTTATACGCTATTTTATTGTAGAAGGAGACATTTTGTGACCTTTTGCTGTTTTATAGTGATAATGAATTTTCTGACAAACCTGGACCCTTTGGGCTTCTTTGTTAAAATAATAAGGTTTGAGGAATAACATTGACCTGGACCTTTGGAGAATTAATCAAATACAGATTTCTGGGAAAATTGATGAGTTTGGTCTTTACTGAGACACTCTAATTTATTACTGTCACTAAGGCGATATACAGATCTATACCACATAAAAATATCAAACAATTAACTACAGACCCAAGTCCCTGAAAAGAGATTTTGACACTTTTGCTGGAAGGAGATTATCAGGAGACTTTCAGCCTGATCACAGTGTCACTTTGTTTCTTTTTTCTTTGTTCTTTTAAAAAATTTTAGCTGTAAAAGTAATACATGTACTGAAAAGAATAAAAAGGATAATAAAAATTATCCATAATCTTACGCCCCAAGCTAATTAACCATTATACTATTTTGGTATTTTCTTTCTAATCCTGAGTTGATGCCTATGTCATTTTTTTACACATAATTTGAGATAATGTTGAACATAACATTTTGTATTTTGTTTTTCTCTTAAATATTACATAAGTTTTGTTTCTAATCTCTACACCCTTTAAAGCAAAGCTGTAAGATCACTAAATTCTACCATTACCATTTCCCCTCTGAATGCGATAAGTGATTAGATCCGTTTTTCACGTTCTCTGAAACTATGGACGTGTTTATGCTTTTATTTTTGAGAAGTGAGACAACAGGCTCAACAAGGCCAGGATGCAGGCCTAGCTCCCATAATGACGACACTGGTGTCCCTCAGAGACACAGTCACTGATCAACGGTGTCCCAGCTACTATTTGACGGGCCAAACAGATGCATGATGTGCAACACCAGGCCAGGGTAACCTCTCAGCCATTTACAGAGGCATGAGTATGGGGAATTTTCCTTCTTTGCACTCGGAAGTAGCACTCTTGGTTGTCTACTAGCTTCTCCACGTACTCTTTCTGGGGGCTTGTTGGGGTTTGTCTACACCCATCCACAATCCTTCTGCAAGAGCAGAGGAAGTACTTGAAAAGAGTCTGAATCCACAGCCCAAGCAGGGTCTTAATAAAAATTTGGGTAGGAGAAGAAATTTGCTACCTCATTTTTGATTTCCAGGGACCCACTTCCAGAGTGGTGGATACTCAGCTCACTGCTTGGATTTTCTTTCTGAATGTTGACATAATGAGAACATCAGAAACAAAAGGAAAAGGGACCAAGTTTCTGAGATGAGTCTAAAATCTTCATGCCTTGCTGGCTTGAATATATTTTGAATTTTTTTCCTCAAACACACCGTATTACTTTAGGATCAGAAAACATTTTGGCATTTGGATAATTGGAAAGATAATGTAAATTGCTATACAACTACTCTAAATAGAAACTTGGGGGAGGAAATTATAAACGCTTACAAAACAGTTCTGAAATTTAAGGTCTTGTGTCTCTGCCTTTACTTGCGTACCTCACAAAAAGAGATCAAATATTCATGAAAATATTTTAAATTATACAAATCTTGAGCTTCAAATTGGGTTAAAGTCCTATAGACTAGGGGCTTGTTACTCAAACTGTGGTCAGAGAATCAGCAACATCTGCATGACTTGAGAGTCTGTTAGAAATGCAGAATTCAGGCCCCCTCCCAGCCCAACTGAATCAGGGGAGTCATGTGCACATTCAAGTTTAAGAGATACCGCTTTAAGAGTAGGGTGGTAGACCAGCTGCCTGGAATGCAAGTTTTTCACCTGCTGGTCATAGGTGAGTTCCCAGGAGATGCAAGAAAGTTGTTAGTCTTGTTCACAGCCTGCTCTTTTCTTCCCCATTAATAGCCTTATTTCCGGTATTATCTGTTCATCACTACCTTACTGAGCAGCAGAACCTGCCCTCCCACTGCTAAGAGACTGGAGATTAGATAACTATCTGTGATTTTCTGAAGTGGG
Organism: Lepilemur ruficaudatus; assembly: GCA_963574885.1. Classification (NCBI taxonomy): domain Eukaryota; kingdom Metazoa; phylum Chordata; class Mammalia; order Primates; family Lepilemuridae; genus Lepilemur; species Lepilemur ruficaudatus. The sequence goes on along the minus strand of CAUYRT010050929.1, from coordinate 9,648 downwards.
AAAACAAGGCCAAGATTATTATCTTGGTTTTGGGTCAGGTTAGATAGGCAGAAAAGACCATGGTTGGTCTGAAAGCATCTGGACTGCTGGAGCACTACACTGATCATATACCACATTTTGACAGGTGTGATTAGTAACTCTAAGGAGTGCATTTTTCTCTCACTTGCTTACTTCAGTTTCTAGAACTAAAGCAGTGTATGAGCAATGTAAGTTTTCAGGAGTGTTCAAGAGGGTCAGGAATATGTTTGGTTTAGCAATTAGGACAATTTAAACTCAAACCCAGTTGGTTTTTTAATTCAGCTTAATCACCAAAACTTGATGAGTGTCACCAAGTTAACTAAAAGACAGCAGATACTGCACAATGGCAGAGTTGATGTCATCCTTGGAGCTGCCAAACCATCAACAATTTGGAAAGTTATTTTTTAAAGGGAAAATGTGAAACTATGAAAAAATGTAGTTCTTAGATTTGCTTATATGCTCTTCCAAGTGTCTGATGATTTATGTGCATCTCCCTCCTTTCTTTTTAAAATTGGTTTCCACTGTCAATATTTTCATTTTAAAAAATGTTTATTTAATTGAGCTCAGTGCAAGGTAAATGCTGCTTTTTATAATTTGTGGAAAGATTAAGAAAAAAACCCATATAAATTTGAATGTATGCTTGAAATTAGAAAAAGGGAAAGGTTTAGATTATTTTTCAGTCTCTAACATTTGGTTTATTAAACATGAGTTGTTAACAATTAGAAGTCAGTATTATATTCTAACTTGTCCAAAAAATAATCCAGATCACATTCTCAACATTCTTTAAGTGAAATATATTTATATTACCAATAATTTTTCTCTCTGAATCAAAAGATAAGGGAAGGTAATACTTGAGCTGAGTTTCTCTCTCCTCTTATTTTCTTCTCTTTTGAGAAAGGAGCCAAAAGTCAGCTATAAGCACTGAATTACTTTTTGGAAGGAGTTTTTACAAAATGATATAAAAGAAAGGATCTGAAACGAATATAAATAGTCCAAATAGTTGTGACTTCCTATTTAAGTCATTTTAAATTTATACTAGGGTCAGTCTTAAGTAAACTTAGGTCTCTTAAACTTGCTGTGAATTAAGCCAAATCTAAGACTTCTTACATCTTACTTTTTAAACAAGCATTAGCTATTACAATCAAGTACCTCTGACATCTATACAATCTCTTTTTTATAGATCTTTAAAGGTTTGTCAGAGTCTTTCCCAAGTCTTTCGTTTTTTCATTTTTCTTTAAATAAAGGATATTTATTCAACAACTACTTATCAGTGTGCCACTGTTATAGATTCTTGGGTATAGAAATGAGCACAAAAGAAAAAAGACATCTGCCCCTGTAGAATGTATATTTTAATGAGGAGAGGAAGATGATAAACAAATGCACACCCACTATTTCTGAATTTTTTTTCTACCTCACTGAGTTTCCAGTCAAACAGGAAATGCTGAAACCCCAGCGTCTATATAACTGTGGAATTAGCAAATTTTTCTGGTTTCTGGAATTAAAATCGTTCAGGAATGAAGGGTCTTTCTCGTGGACAACAGCAATAGCTGTTTTAACAATTCTACAAACTACGGATGGGAGGGAGTTTTCTCACCCTGATAAAGAGTATCAAACATCTACAAGCACCATCATACTTAATGGTAAAACATTGAAAGCTCTCCCTCTCAGATCAGGATTGAGACAAAGATGCCCACTATCATGACTTCTATTCAATACTACGTAGGAACACTGCAATAAGACAAAACAAACAAATTGTCATTATTCACAGATAATTTTCCTACAGATATATAAACCCAACAAATAATTAGACTTCATAATAGTGTTTAACAATGTCAACTGCATATCCAAAAGTCAACTGCATTGCTGTATAATAACAGAATTCAAAGAGAAAAAGGGACCACTTACAATAGCAGCAAAACCATAAGGTATCTAAAAACAAATCTGATAAAAAATTTTGAAAATTGTAACACTTTATGGGAAGTAGTCACTAGAGAAGATTAAATCATTGGAGACATACTTTGTTCATGGAGAGGAAAACCTGATATTGTTACAAATCTCCAATCTTACTACTACTATTTTTAAACTATAAAGTTACTTTGCATTCACTCTACTAGACACATGTTGTATTTTTAAATTTTTTTAGAGATGGGGTCTTGCTATGTTGCCAGGGCTTGAGTGCAGTGGCTGTTCACAAGAGTAATCGTAGTGCATTACAGCCTTGAACTCCTGGGCTCAAGTGAGCCTCCTGCCTCAGCCTCCTGAGTAGCTGAAACTATAGGTACATGCCACTGCACCCAGCTTAAAGAGCCAAATGTAGAAGATTTACATTTGTAAGACTAGAAAAAAAGGTGAATATTTGAACTCAGAATGAAAAATTGTGCAAAATGAAATTTTAAAAATTTTACATTTAAAATACACTATAAAATTAAAAGTCAAGAAACAAAAAAATTTTTGCTTCTTAACAAAGAATATTTTAATATATAAAAAGTTCTCATAAATTAATGAGAAAAGTATTTTTTTCTTAACATGAGAAAAGGATAGGAACTAGTAATGATGGCCCCAAAAACCAATAAACATAGGGGAAGAAAAGTCTAGCTTCAGTAGTAATCAAAGAAATCCAAATTATAACAACACACTATTTTATCTACAAAATTGGCAAATGTTTTAAAAATGCTAATATATCCTATAGGTAAGGTGCCAAGAAATAACTCACACATAGTAGTGGTAGAACTATCCATCAGTACACTATTTCAAGAAAGCAATTGGGCCATATGAATCAAACAATTTTCAAAATGTTTGTTCTCTTTTACTCAGAAGTTTTGATTTTAGACATTTATATCCCCCAAATAATGGATGCTCATTGAAACTTTATTCATATTAGTGAAAATTTGAAAATATCCTAAAAACGCAAAAATAGTATAGTGGTTAAGAAAAGTATTTCATTATGTTAGAACTGCAGCTCCATGTCATACAGTACCATGCCCTGCAGCTACTAGTAACACTGTTGCACAAGAATTTTAAAAATAAAAAATTTCTATACTCATGTTAAAAAATTAGTTAATGAGAAACTACATCATATGCTCTGAAATCTGTATGAATGTGTGTATATGTGTGTGGCAGTCACTGAGTGGAGGGGAGGAGAAAGAGAGAAATAGAAACAGCACACCAAAATATTCACAATGCCTATTTTGGAGTAGCGAGATAATGGGATTTGGGTAATTTTTTTAACTTTATCTCTGAGCTTTTCTGTATTTTTCAAAATTTCTTACTATCCCCCCCAATTACTACTTATATAAAAGCAAACAGGGAGGTTCCCATTGCATCCAGGATCAAGTCCAATCTTGGCCCGACTGACATACTACCCTTACTTTGCTTTCCCACGTCTTCATGCCTCCCCTCTGTCCCCTGAGTAAGCTCGCACACTTTTACTCATAGTCTTCTACCTCCTGTGATGGCCTTTTCCACCTCAGTAACTTTCTCTGGTTGCTCAGGGGAGGCAAAGGAGGGCCGGTGGGCTTGGCCCTCCTTCAGTCTCACAGCAACTCTCGGTCAGATTCTGCAGAAATGACCTGACAACTAGTCAGGTACACCTGGTAATGTCTCTACCAATGTTGCCTTCAACTGTTATTTGACTGTCTTTTTACTTTTTGTGTGTTTTTGTTCTTCTCTCCAAACAGGTTATGAGCTACTCTTTGTGGGAGGAGGTATTTGTGGGAGACAGAATAATGGCCTCCCAAAGATGTCTCTGTCCTAATCCCCAGAACCTGTGAATATGTTAGGTTATGTGGCAAAGGGGAATTCAGGCTGCAGATGGAATTAAGATTACTAATCACCTGACCTTTATTTGTATATTTTATTTTTAATTATTATGGGTACACAACAGTTGTATATCTTTATAGGGCATGCGTGATGCTTTGATACAGGCATTCAATGTGAATTCATGAAATCAGGGTAACTGGGTTATTCATCATTTCAGGCATTTAACATTTCTTTGTGTTAGGAACATTCCAATGACATTCTTTTAGTTATTTTGAATTTGAAATATACCCTAATTTATGGTTGATTATAGTCACTTTGTTGTGCTATGAAATATTGTTCATTCTATTTAACTATCTAACTGTATTTTTGTACCTATTAACCATTTCCCACTACCTTTCCCAGTCTCTGGTAACAGTCATTCTACTCTCTGTCTCCATGAGATCAGTTGTTTTTAATATTTAGCTCCCACATATAAGTGAGATCACGTGAGATTTGTCTTTCTGTGCTTGGCTTATTTCACGTAACACAATGTTGTCTAGTTCCATCTATGTCCTTGCCAATGGCAGGATTTGATTTTTGTAGCTATATAATACTCCATGGTGTATATGTACCACAATTTCTTTATCCATTTGTCTGTTGATGGACACTTAGGTTGATTCCATATCTTGGCTATTGTGAATAGTGCTGCAATAAACATGGGAGTGCAGATAGCTTTTCTATATACCGATTTCCCCTCCTTTGGATATATATTCAACAGTGGCATTGCTGGGTCATATGCTAGCTCTGTTTTCAGTTTTTTCAGGAACCTCCATACCATTCTCCATAGTTCACCTGACCTTTAAATAGGGAGATTACCCTGGATTATCTAGGAGGGCCTCATGTGAACACAAGAGTCCAGAAAAGTTGAGGAGGGAGGCAGAAGAGGTCAGAGGAGGAGATGCGATGATGGAAGGTGGGTTGGAATGATGTGCTGTGGGAAAGACCCAACCCTTCATTGCTGGCTTAGAAAGATGGAGGAAGGAGGCCATGGGCCAAGGAATGCAGGCAGCCTCTAGAAGCAAGAAAGGCAAGGAATGGATTCTCCTCGCAGCCTTCAGAAAGGAGCGCAGCCCTACATTTGACACCCTGCATTGTAGTCCAGTGAGACCCCTGTCAGACTTTTAGACTTGCAGAACTGAAAGATAAATTTGTGCTGTTTTAAGTTTATGGTAATTGGTTTGATCAGTGATAGAAAATTAATAGTGTTAAATATTCTTTTCCTTAAATCACATTAAAATCAAGAATGATAAAACCAAAGTTGTCAAAATAATAGACAAATTTAAAAATATCCTTTTGCAGGATGCCTGTCCTAATCACCCCCAAATGCCTCCCATTTCTTTATTTCTCCTTAGTGCTTATGTATTCAATTTATGTTATATACTTATAATTTGTAGCTACTTTATTTTATAACTTGTTAATATCCTTTCCTGTGCATATTTCTTCCTTTGAAGAAGCAGGGGTCACATACTCATTCTCTAGGTATTTGCTGCCATAGGTAACAGACTTCAGTTTATAAATGCTTGATTACTAACATCTTACACTGTGGGTTACTCGAGGCAGAACATTCAGCTTGCAGCAGCTTACCTCCCAGAAATATTTTTTAAAGTTTTATTTCAGCCATATACACAAGTACTCTAAAGCCCCTAAAAAAATCTGACCAGATTAATAAATATTTAGAAAGTAGACTCACTATATTTTAGTTCCATTGGATAAGTCCCATAAGATTTTGTGAAGTTTTATATTTTTCCAGAATTTTATGGTTGATTCTTTCAAGAAAGGTGTATATATTTATCCTTATAGGTTTCAAGATTGGGAAACTGAGGTAGGAGGATGCCTGACCTAGATTGGGAGAGAAAAAAAGGGAGTCTGGACATGCTCAAATCTTTAACGGACCTGGGTAGGCTCCTGTGTGGAAGCTGCTAGACCTTAAAGAGACTATTAAGTTGAAGTTGGTCTGCTTTTGTGTTGAGTATCAAAATCAGCACAGACCTTTTAATCAACTAGAATTAACAGGCTACTCTTAGAAGCTATGGTTAAATTTTCTAGGCTCTACCAGAATTAAAGACAAGTGAGCAAATAAATAAGTTGTCAGTTGGAAATAAGAGCGTTTGGCATGAATGTAACCCTGGGAATAAAATAACAGCCGATCTGTAAATGGGGTTGGGGCAGTAACCACATGGTCTGCACAGGATGGCGTTTGGCCAGGCACTGGCCCTTGGTCAAGTGGCCTAACTCCCAGGGGCAGGGCCAGCCCAAGCCCTTCCAGTCCGCTTCTGTTATCTGACTCTGAGAAGCCCTGAAAAAAGTTGCTTACCCTGATTTCTATAAACATACAATGGGGGCAGCGGGATTTGCTATTTCTGTGGAGCCCAGGCCAGTGGTGAGGATTAATTAGTGTTTCTGAAGTGCTGTGGATTTGGTTCGGTTTGTGTATTTTCTTGGGATGAAAGCCAAGATGCCAGCACCAAGTGTTAACAAGGAAGGTCTGATGTGTGTCCCCGCGCTGTGCCGTGTGAAGTGGGCGTGGGATACGAGGCTTGTGGGACCCTTCCTCGTCAAAAAGGCCACGTTTCCAAACAGGCTTCAGTGCGCCCCAAAGTGGAGGAGACAGACGAGAAGCCTTTGAAAGTTAAAAAGGAGAAAGTTATCTGTGTTTTGGCTCTGAGATTGAGGACACGTACCAACCCAGGAAAATTTGACGAGCTGCTAAAGACAAATATTGGCAGCCAGAGAAGACACAGAATTCTAGCTTCCCCGACCTAGTGCGGGCGGGCGTCAAGGGTGATGACTCCCACTCAGGAAGGACCCAGCAGCTGTACAGATATTACGGTCTCACCAGAAACCCTTGGAGCTTTACAGCTTTGTTCCTGATTATGGAGGTAATATGTGCTCATTACTAAAAATTAAAACTGGAGAGATACATAAAGTAAAAAGTGCAGCTTCCCTGCTCCTCCCCAATCCCAATAGCCAGAATATAATTGCTGTTCACTGTTGTTTGGACATATTTATATGAGATTGTTATAATTGTCCCCAATTATAGGTGATGAAACAGATGACTTCAAAAACTTAGACTTACAGGAAATAAGTCAAAGCTGGTATAGAAATCCAGGTCTTCCTGATACTCAAAAACTCTGCACATTCCATTACATGACACTGCTCCATCCCCACACCCTGTTCCTGCCTCCTACCATGACCCTCCAAGGGACCACAGGGAGGCCCAGACAGGGCTTTGGTGACTAGCAGAGCTTGATGACAGGTGAATCCAGCAAGGCTAGTGTTGCTACTAGGCCCACTTTTCCAGCCTCATTTAAATGTATCATGCCCCACCAACATGCTGTTATTTAGGTGAGATGATTGTCAGTAAGATCTGGGTGTCCTTTTCCCATAAGACAAGTGTAGGACACAAAGCTAAGAAATCTCTGAAGTCAGTAGGACATGATGTAAGGGAGGGGCCTGGACCTGGAGAGCCCTAAGTTCAGCTCTTATAGTCAACAGCTGTATGTGCCCTGGTGTCTCCGGTTCTTCATCTGCATCGTGAATGCAGTGGACAAGCTGATGCCAAGGTGCCTTTAGCCCCTGGTATCCTGTGCACAGGTGAGCACTCCGTGGCTGTGTGCCTCATGCAGCCACTTGACTCTTTTCGTTCTGCTCAGTATCTAAGTTCAGGCTGAAAGATGGAAAGTTGCCTCTGGGTTGCTACTTCTCAAATATACCCCAAAAGAAATGAAGGTGCCTTGAAAATAATGTATAATATTATTATGGTGCTTGTTGGATTTATTCTAATCAAATGAGTTGATGATAAACAAATTATTCATTTATTAGCACACATTCTTTCAATATGTATCAATCCCTATACATCAGGCACTGAGAGAGCTATACAAGTGAAATCTTGCCTTCCTTATAGCTCTGGACGGGGAAAACACATGAACATAAATACTGCAATATGAAGTAGCCAGAGCTCAGTGTCCTGGGAAGCTCCAGAGAAACTCAAGGGACTCAAGTCTGGAAGGACTGGGGAGAGCTTCAGGGGTAGGGATATGAACTGGGCCCTAAGGAAGGGGCAGGGAAACAGAGGACAAGCAGGGGGACAGCGGGAGGGCACTGCCCCGATGCTGGGAGCCCCTGTCAGCTGGATGACTGAGGTTGCAGGAGGCAAGCTGAGGGGTCTGAGCTTGCTGAGGGGCAGCTGGGACCACCGACAGCCTCCAAGCAGCAAGGGGAGTGGTGGTGTGATGCCTTCTTCCAGACTAGTTTCTAACAAGATTTAAAGCCTAGCTGATCTCCAGTACCTATGACAGTACCTCACACATCGTGGGCTGTCAGTGTTTACTGAATCAATAATCTCAGAAATAGCAACAGAATATGGGGAGAAATGGATTTGAATGTTGCCCTCAAGAGGAAACAGAGAGCAGCTCCAGACATTCGAACCTGGGTGACTCTTGGATCTCGAGCGTGTATTTGGCAATTGTACCACAGAAAATGTGTGGGAGGGAGTGGAGAGGGAGGGAAGACTGTTCTTTCACCCTATAATCATGAGGAGAAATAACATCTCATTAGAACTTTTAAAGACAAGAGGCCCTTTAAATGAAATGGTCACAAAGCTGTACGGAATCACTTTGAAGACTTGGCCTTTGGTGGTGTGGAAAATGCTAACATCTGTCAGAGCCTCATCTGTAATCAAGCTTCTGCCAGCAGAATCTGCGTGTTTCTTGAGTGTGCGTGTGTTAGGCACATGCGTGTGTGATACACAAGTGGATGGGCGTGAGAGCTCCAACCACCACAGAATGCCACGCCTGCCTCGCAAGGCGAGTTGTGTGGTCTCAGATGGGGAAGGGTCCTCAGAGCAGTCAGGATCAAGCCTGGCACCTGCAGGATGGGTCTGTATATTTTCTCTAAGGCAAACTAATGCCTCTGAAATGCTCGTCCTCCTGGTCTGGGCCATGCTGGCTGGGACCTAGGCGAAGCGCGGGGTTTGGAGCTGGGGCCCCCCTCAGAACCACGTAGAGCTGAATTCACACCTGCAGGATCTCAGGCCTCACCTGAGAGTATGGCTGCCGCCCACCACTTCAGATGTTTCCAGACTTTCTCATAAATCAGCTTGACCAGTGCCATCCTGTTCCCTAGGCTCTGTCCCAGGTTTCTTCTACCCACCCTGTCCTGCTAGAGAAAGACGTCAAGTCTGGGTCAGCCTACTGGGAAGAAATATTTTAAAGACATGGGGGAATAAATAATTCTTAGGATTTTTCTTAGAAGGGAAGGAAGGAAAAGGAAAAGGTACTATCTGAACAGAGACCAAAACACTTCCAAGGTTACCTCAGAACAAAGCCTCCAAAGATGGATCAAAGTTTGCTCAAAGCACACAGGAGAGCAATCACAGCCCACACACGTGACACTGGCCATGAAACTGGGGGCCGGGGGGGGGGCAGAGAAGAGGAGAGCCAGGGTTGAGACACAGAGAGGACTGGAGACCCATGAAACAATGAAAGGGGACTTCCCAGGAAGGCGGGAGCAGAAATAAACACAGAGAGAACAGCAAGCGGAGGCGGAGCCCTGGACTTAGGGACATCCGCTGAGGGAGGCCAGAGGCAAGGGCTTTAGAAATCTGTATTTGCCTGTCAAGGAGGTCTGGGGAAAAGAAGGACGGGTAGGGAAAGTCCCACATCAGCTCTTCTGGCTGATCTTTTCCATGCCGGGAATGGTGAGGGTGGGCACTTACAAGCAGATGAACAGTTTCAAACATCTGTACATAATAATGTCAGTTACAAATTAAGAAGCGGCTTGTGACTTTTAAGTTATTTTTATTTAGGCACAAAACATAGGATGTAGGCCGGG
>CAUYRT010050922.1:0-23276 GCA_963574885.1 Lepilemur ruficaudatus | reverse complement strand
TTTGGCTATATGAGGTCTTTTCTGGTTCCATACAAAGTGAAGAATTATTTTTTCTAGGTCTGTAAAGAATGAAGATGGTACTTTGGTGGGGGTTGCATTTATTCTGTAGATCACTTTAGGTAATATTGACATTTTAATAATATTGATTCTATCAATCCATCAACAAGGTAGATTTTTCTATTGTTTTACATCTTCTACAATTTGTTTTTTTAGTGTTTCATAGTTCTTGAAATCTCAAAAGTAATTTAGAGAATGATAATCAGCACCACAAAGGAGATAATTCATTTCTACACAATTAAACCTCTTTCCAAATGCCTTTGGGGTTGAAAATAAAGTTGATGAAAAGAGTATCTTTCCTCTAAGTCAACGATAAAACCAGAATATGTATTCCCCCTGCACCAAGGTGAAAGAAATAAGACTGCTATAGGGCACTGTAAAAGAGACTTTAAGCCAAAACAAACAAAAGTAACATGATTAATTTAAATCTTTTCCCTCTATCTAACTTGCATAATATGTTATTATTTTTATTTCAATTTATAAGATATTAATGCCTGCCAGTTCCATTCTAAAAGTGTCTGCACATTATTTTAAAATAAGGGGCAATTATCCTTTATTACTGCCAAGAAGAATTAGCTACACTTTAGAATTGATTCATGATTAATCAGTCATATTTTCAAAAGGCATATATTTTGATAAAAAGGTAAAAAAACTAACCTAGGATAATTCCCATTTCATTTGATATGCACTCTTCATGTTAGTGAACCTAGCTATTTTTCCATAAAACTACTGCTACTTCAGTTCTTATTACTTCTCTGCATATTTGATAATTAATACATTTTTTTTTCACTGATACCTACTGCTATACTAATTTGCTTGCAGAATATGTTTGCCAGTCTCATTCTATTTTTATCCCACTGGAGAGTGATTCATTGGTTTTTCATTTAACAAGCCTTCATGTTCCACAGTGTAGCCCCAATGTAGCTTATATGAAGACTGGTACAAAAGTGGACACATTTTAAATCTGTATCCTATTGCCAAGCAATGGTTATTTCTAGAATTTTAAAAGTTGTCATTTTCAAATTTTTGCCCCAGTGGGATAACAAGTCTATGTTGGTTATGCTGATTTTGTAGAGTTGGGCATTTACTAGATAATGTTGTAGCTTTTGCATTAGAAATGAAGTCCCATAAATCATATTTGCCTAATTTATCTGTGGTGCTTTTCTACTCTGCTTTATTTTATATCATTAAATTCTTATCTAATTATAATGCAAGCAATCTGATTGCCAGGAAAAGATTGTGTGTCAGCATTTTCTTTGTAAACCTCTAATGTCAAAGGCTTGTAATAAATCAACCAAAAAAATGTTACACAATGATATACCTTAGAATTCAGATTTTCAGACCAAGTGAGTTGTTTGGTTATTCTTATTTAGAAATATAAATATGCCTTTACTATGGTTGTTTTAAATATCTCAAAGTAAGATATGCTTGAGAAATATGATTATTTTAATAGCAAATATTTCTCATGAGAATCTATTTTGTTTTTATTTCTGAAAGACATTATTGGTTATTTCTGTTATGGTAATATACTATCTTTTATTTCATGGTGCTCCCTTAAGTGTCAGTCATATCTCTCACACCTTTCAACAGAAATCTTTTGCAAATATTTGGGGGCATAGCTAATGTAGTGTATGATCAAACTACAATGAAAATGTATTATAATCCAAAGTGTAAGTTAATATTATTAGTTGATCTAATGCCACACATGCAAAGGTGCCCTATTTAAACTTCATACAAAATGTTTAAAATTTTTGGTTATTTTTATTGAGATATGTTTAATGTAAAACAATGCACAAAGCTAACTAGTCACAACAAAGAGCTTTGACAATGGCATATACACTGTAAATACCACTTATAACAAGGTTAAGAACTTTTCATCCACTGAGAAAATCCCCTCATTTCCCTTTCCAGTTAATCCTACTCTCAAGTGGCCCTTCAACCATTATCTAATTTCTATCAATTTAGAATAATTTGGTCTGTTTTTGAAATCCATATAAATGAAGCATATTTTGGGTCTACCCTTTTCACTCAGAAAAATCACTGTGCTTATCAGTTCATTTAAAAAATTATTGAATAATATTGCAGTGTGTGTGTGTGTGTGTGTGTGTGTGTGTGTGTGTGTGTGTGTTTATTTTTTCCTCTTGGATGTCTGGGTCATGGAGTAGATGTATAGCTAAGTTTATAGATAAATGACAAACAGTTCTTCAAAGGGTTGAACCATTTTATACTCCCAAATAATGTATGAAAATACTACTTATACACATCCTCACCAAGAGTTGATTTTGTCAGTCTTTTTTATTTTAGTAATGCTAGTTGGTGGGAATCTACATCTCATGGTGGTTATAATTTGCATTTCTCTGGTAACTAATGACATTAAACATCTTTTTTTTTTTTTTTTTTTTTGAGGCAGGGTCTTGCTCTGTTACCTAGGCTGGAGTGCAGCGACATGTTCATAGCTCACTGCAAACTCAGACACCTAGGCTCAAAAGTTCCTCCTGCCTCAGCCTCCCAGATAGCTGGGACTAGAGGCATGTGCCACCATGAGTGGCTAATTTTTATCTTATTTGATTTATGTTTTTATTTCAGAATGTTATAGGGGTACAAACATTTAGGTTACATGATTTGCTTTTGTGTAGTTTGATTCAAAGTTATATGTGTGCCCATCACTAAGATAGTGTGCACTGTACCTGTTAAGTGTGAATTTACCTGTCTCCTCTTTCCCTCCCCCAACTGCTTGGTTTCATTGAGTTTTACTATTATATGTGCACATGGGTGTTGATAAATGAGTTCCAATTTAATAGTGAGTATATGTGGTATTTGTTTTTCTATTCTTGTGATACTTTGCTCAGAAGAATGGTCTCTAGTTTCATCCAGGTTGCTACAAAAGGTTTTAGTTCACCCATTTTTTTAAATGACTGAGTAGTACTCCATAGTATACATATGCCACATTTTATTAATCCACTCATGTATTGATGGGCACTTGGGTTGATTTCACATCTTTGTGATTATAAATTATGCTGCAATAAACATTTGAGTGCATGTGTCTTTTTGGTGAAATGATTTTTTTTCTTTTGGGTAAATGCCCAATAGTGGGATTGCTGGATCAAATGGTAGGTCTCCTTTTAGTTCTTTGAGGTATGTCCACACTATTTTCCATAGAAGTTGCACTAGTTTTCAGTCCCACCAAGAGTGTGTAAGTGTTCCCTTCTCTCCACATCCACACCAGCATCTGTTGTTTAGGGACTTTTTGATAAAAGCCATTCTCACTGGAGTTAGTGATATCTCATTATAGTTTTGATTTGCATTTCCCTGGTAACTAGGATTGAGCATTTTTTCATATTTTTGTTGGCTATTAGTCTATCTTCTTTTGTAAAGCTTCTATTCATGTGTTTTGCCCACTTTTTAATGGGGTTGTTTGATTTTTTTCCTTGCTAATTTGTTTAAGTTCTTTGTAGATTCTGGTTGTCAGCGCTTTATCAGATGTATAGCATGCAAATATTTTCTTCCATTGTGTAGGTTGTCTATTCGCTGTATTGATTGTTTCCCTGGCTGTACAGAAGCTGTTTAATTCAATTAAGTTCCATTTGTTAATTTTTGCTGTTGCTGTGATTGTCTTTGGGATCTTCTTTACAAATTCTTTGCCTAGGCCGATATCTAGAAGAGTTTTTCCAACATTTTCTTCTAGAATTCTTATAGTTTCATATCTTAGGTTTAAGTCTGTCATCCATCATGAATTAATTTTTGTGAATGGTGAGAGATGTGGATCCTGTTTCAGTCTTCTACATGTGGCTATCCAATTTTCCCAGTATCATTTATTGAATAGGGATTTTTTCCCCAGTGTATGTTTGTCGTGTTTGTCTTTGACTGCTTTTCTGAGTTCAGATGGCAATATGAGGATGGTTTTATATTTGGTTCTCTGTTCTGATCCATAGGTTTATGTCTCTGTTTTTGTGCCAGTACTATGCTGTTTTGGTTATGATAGCCTTGTAGTATAGCTTGAAGCCTGGTAAATTGATGCCTCCCAATTTGTTCTTATTGCTTAAGATTGTTTTGGCTATCTGGGGTTTTTTCTTATTCCATACAAAGTAGAGAACTATTTTGCCTAGAACTGCAAAAAAAAAAAAAACAATAAATAAAAATAAAAAAATAAAAATCTTTAATGGGGATTGCATTGAACCTGTAGACCACTTTGGATAATATAGACATTTTAACAATGTTGATTTTGCCCATCTGTGAGCATGATATTAATATAATTTTCCATCTGTTTACAAAATCCTCTGCAATTTCCTTCCTCAGTGTTTTGTAGGTCTTCTTGTAGAGAGCTTTCACCTCCTTAGTTACAGATATTCCTAGGTATTTTATTTTCTTCATTGCTATTGTGAAAGATATTGAGTCTTTGATTCTCAGCTTGACTGTTTTTGGCATATATGAATGCTACTGATTTGTGTGTGTTGATTTTATAACCTGAAACTTTGCTGAATTTGTTTTACCTCTTTTGCCCACATTTGAATGCCCTTGATTTCCTTCTCTTGTCTGATTGCTCTGACTAGGACTTCCAGCACTATGTTGAATGGAAGTGGTGACAGTGGGCAACTTTGTATGGTTCCAGTTCTAAGAAAGAATGCTTTCAATTTTTTCCTGTTCAGTATGATGTTGGCTGTGGGTTTGTCATATATGGCTTTTATAATTTTGACATAAGATCCATCTATGCCAACTTTTTTGTAAAGACTGGGTCTCTCAATGTTGCCCAGGCTGACCTTGAACTCCTGGCCTCAAGAAATCCTCAGGTCTTGACCTCCCAAAGTGCTAGGATTATAAGTGTCAGCCACTGACCCTGGCCTAAACATCTTTTCATATGCTTATTGCCCATTCATAAATCTTCCTTTGTAAAGTGTCTGCTCAAGTCTTTTGTTTATTCTTTGTCATACGTATTTTTATACTATTTATTTGTGCTTTTCTGTGTTCTGGAGACAAGTGCATTTGTCAGACATATGTGCTGTAAATATTTTTCACAGTTTGTGGCTTCCATATTACTTTATTATTGGTGTTTCCTGATAAGCAGAACAGAAATTTTACATTTTAAAGACTCATAATTTACTAATTTTTTTCTTTCAGAATTTATGAATAAATAAAAGAATAAATTCTCTCAGAATTTATTTTTTTCTGTTCTAGAAATTTTTGTTTTCCCTTAAGTTGTGAAAATATTCTTTGCTTTCTTTTAGAAGCTTTATAGTTTTATGCTTAGGTCTAAGATATATCTTGAACTAACTTTTGTATACGGGATGAGATGGGAATCAAAGTTCTTTTTTTTCCTCCACAACAATATCCAGTTGTTCTAGGAATATCTGTTAAAAAGATTCCTTTACCTAATAATTTGACTTAAATCATTTGTTTAGGGTCTATTTCTCGACTCCTTATTTCTTTTTGTCTATATTTATGCCAATAAAATACTGTCTTTGTTACATAACTTGGTGCTAAGTCTTGAAATCAGGTATTGCAAGTCTTTAAATTTGATCTTTGTTTTTCTTTTCAAAATCATTTTGGCTATTCAAATTGTTTTGGCTATTCAATGTCCTTTTCCTGTCCATAAAAAAGTTTTAAAATTGGCTTGTCAACTACTAAAAACAAAATGTTTGCTGAGATTTTGATTGAAATTGATATTAATCTGTAGATCATTTTGGGAAGATTTGACATCCATGACGGTTAATTTTATATATCA
The DNA here is from genome assembly GCA_963574885.1 of Lepilemur ruficaudatus. Taxonomy (NCBI): domain Eukaryota; kingdom Metazoa; phylum Chordata; class Mammalia; order Primates; family Lepilemuridae; genus Lepilemur; species Lepilemur ruficaudatus. Next base: position 17,500 of record CAUYRT010050922.1, on the reverse strand, counting down.
ACTTGGCTAGGCCCAGGATTTTTGTTTTTTGGGTTTTTTTTGGTCAAATGCTGATATAGATGTTGCTGTGAAGGTGTTTGTAAATGTGATTAACACTTAAAATCAGTTGACTATAAGTAAAGCAGATTCCTCTTCATAATGTATGTGGGCTTCATCGATCAGTTGAAGGTCTAAGAGAAAAGACTGAATGATCGATCTGAAAGAAATTCTATCTTCAGACTGAAACATAAATTTTGCCTGAGTTTCCAGGTTGCTGGTTTTCCCTGCAGATTTCCAATTCAAGACTGCAACATCAACACCTACATGAATTTCTAGGCTGCCAGCCTGCCCTACAAATTTCAAACTTGCTGGCCCCTTCAACGTGTAAGCCAATTCCTTAAAAGAAATCTTTCTCTCTGTATGTATGTGTGTGTGTACATATATATCCATACATACAAGCATACATATGTACATATATGTATGTATATACACACGCACATCCTAGTGGTTCTGTTTCTTTGGAGAATCTTGAGAACAACTTAACAATATTGAGTCTTCTGTTACATGAAGATGCTATATATGTCTATTTATTTCGATATTATTTAATTTCCTTCATCAATATTTTACATTATTAAGTGTAGGTGTCTTACATATTTTGTTAGACTTATTTATATACATTCTTATTTTATACTTTTGTGCTCAAAATTGTTTTTTGAATTTGATTTTTTAATTTTGTGTTGAACACTATAAAGAAATACGAATGATTTTATATACTGACCCTTTATCCTGTGACCATACTATAAAATTATTATTTCTAGTAATTTGTAGATGTTTTTTGGATTTTCCATGTATACTATTGGTTGTCTGAAAGTAATGAGAGTTTTACTTCTCCCCACTTCAAAAGCTTTTGATTTCATTTTCTTGTCTTATTCCGTTCATTAGGGTTTTTTCATTTGCGCTTCAGAGTTATTTGGGTCTATAATTTTTTATTAAAATGCCTTCCTCTGGTGTTAGTATCTGAGTAATGATGGACTAATAAAAGTACTTCTTTCATTTTCTATTTAAAGGCAATTGATACTATTTCTTCCTTAGATGTTTTATAATTCACTGATGAAGCCATAGGGACCTGTGGCATTCTTTGTTTGAAAGTGTTTTAGTTTACATTTAATAACTGTAATATATGTAATTATGTACATTTTAAAATTTTTGACAGTTTTTAAAAATTTATGTTTTTCAAAAAAACTTTTCATTTTATTTAAGCTGCTAACTTTATTAGCATAAAATTATTAAAAATATTTCATTATTATCCTTGTAATGTGTGTCTCCCTCTTAATATTCATTAGACTTGCTAAAAGTTTGTAATTCTTAATCCTTTTCAAAGGACAAGCTATGTCTTTGTTGATCTTCTCTATTTTCTATTTTACTGATTTCCACATTTACTTTTATTTCATTTCTTCTACTTGCAATAGTTTTTTCTTTTTTATTTTCTTAAGATGAAACTTACATCATTGCATTTACTACTTTTAAATAACTTCATATAAGACTATAAATTTCACTGCTGGAATAGCACTGGCTGTATTCCATAATTTTTAGTATATTGTTTCTTTATTATCATCCAGTTCAAAATATTTTCAAATTTTACTTGCAATTTCTTTTTATAATATATGTATTATTTAAAGTGTGTTGTTAATTCCCAAGTTAAGGGGGATTTTGGTAGATACCTTCTTGCTATTGATTTTTAATTTCATACTTTTATGGTCAGAGAATATGATCTGGTGATTTCTGTCATTTTAAGACTATTGAGATGTGTTTTATGGCCCATATCTGATTGGTGAATGTTCAACATAAACTGAAAAAATATTTATTTTCCAGATTTTGGGTTTTATATTCTATAAATATAAATTTGGTCAACTTGCTTACTAATGTTCAATACCTTTCTGTATTTTTTCTACTTCTGCTACCAATTTCTGAGGGAGAAATATTAAAATGTTCTGTCATCAATGTGGATTCTTTTAAATTTCTTCCTGATGTTTTCTCAATTTTTGCTTCATGTGATTTGAAGCTCTATTGTTTAGTATGTACAAATTTAGTGTGGTTATACTCTTAGTGAATCGAGCTTTTTACCGTTATGAAATGTCTTCCGTTATCTCCTTGTCTTAAAGTCTACTTTGCCTTTTATTATTACAACATGCCTTTTCTCAAAGTGAGAATCTCCATTGTTTGTCTTTTCCCGTGCTTTTATATTTAGCATGTCTGTGTCTTTTAAAAAATGATTCTTGCAAATGCTACTTACCCAAATATTGTTTCTCTTTTTCTTTTCATTCAGTTTGATAATCTTCGGCTTTTAAATTCAGTATTTAGTCCATTTTATCTTTCATGTAATTTTTGATATGGTTGAATTTGAGTCTCCTATTATGGCATTTGTCTTATAATTATTCTATTTCTTTTTTGTCTTCTGTTACACAATTTCTGCCTTATTTTGATACATTTTTAAATATTAAAAATTAATTGTATTTCTACTATGCCTCTCTGTATTACATTTTAGTGATTGCTCTAGAGTATAGTATAAAAATTTTATATATAATTCCATTTACCCCTCCGCCCTCAACCCTTGTGTTATTGTTGGCATATATTTTGCAGTCACATATGCTACAATCCCACAATATATTGTTTTTACTTTTGTTAGAATATTCAACAGTAGCAATGGTTTTTAAAGATATCTATGAAAAATATATAAGATAATAATTAACATATATTATGATATATGTCTGTATAATTTATATATGTCTCTACATATATATTTATATAGGGATATACAACCTTTACACTTATTTATATATATTTATATATTTATTATTTATTATATTTAGTTATTGACAGTAATTTGGTTATACTTTTTGACAACCTTAGTAAACTTTTAATAGTTTATTGAAATATTATATATATTTTTATAGCTTGTATTGTTGTTTAGATTTTACAAAGCCAGAAACTTTTTCAAGATAATTGTTAGAAGAACTCTTTTGAAAACTCAGATTTTTCTGACTTCTGGGACAATGCTCACTTCAGTCTGTCATTGTGGAAATGGTAGAAAACTGAGGCATCCTGTACACTGGCCATGCAATCAATATCAAAGGACTAATTTTGAATAGTTTGGAATGATTCTCCAACATGGTAGCCAGCAGACGCCCAGGCTATAGCCCTGTCTCTGAGGACCCCCCATCATCTATAGCCTCATCTGTTTTATGCAAAAACTTTTAAGAAAAGGATGTTCAATACTACATTGCATTTTGTAAAGAATTAAAAATGATAATATGCTAATTTATAAATAAGTATATTTGTCAGTATTCTCACTTAGATTCTGCTATTTTGATAGGGATTTGGGTTTGGAACTGAGTCATGCTGGAGAGTCTCAGCGTATGGAGATCTATTTTACTACTGTGAAACACAGTAGAAGTATCATTGTCCTAGAGTAGAAAGATATAAAGCCAGCTTCCAAATTTAGCAAGTGGCTTTCTGATCCAGTGGCCTTTGGATCAGGACAGAGAAAGTGTGCTTCTGAAGCCAACAGTTTCTTAATTCTATAGCTGTCACAGGTAGTTGCTTTCTTGGCAGCGAAGTTTGACCTTGCAAGTTATTCATGATAACTCACTTTAGATGCTATAACTGTAGTCCTTCTAAAGAATCTATAACCCTCTATTACTTACTTAATCTAACTATAGTGGATTCTATTCTATTTAGCAAAATCCTGACCAATGCAGATGGGGTGACTTTTATATGCAACCAGTTAGTAAGTAGTAAAATGATACCAACAAAATTATACTAAACCTGAATACATTGGAGACATTTTTAAAATGGTGAGCATGAGAGGAATAAAAGTGAAAAAGAAAATGAAAAATTACAAATTTGGTGGAAATGGCATGAATTAAACATGTTGTTTTAGACGTGAATAGATTTATATAACATTCTATATCAAAGGCAGGGAAACAAGGAAAATTAGGAAAGGTGAAATATTTTCATTTGTTTTAACTGATAAAACATCTTCCTTTCATTGGGCTTATCAAATAGCTATTTTGTGCCTGAGAATTTAGAAAAAATATTGTGTCTACTAAGTTGGTATGGAAAAAAGGAGAGAGGTGTTAAGTGAAGACACTCAAATGCAGATACAGACTACACAAGCCTGAAGCCTAGATTCACTGAGTGATTATTCACCTGGGAAACTGACATTTTTTTTTTCACAACATCACTGTAAATACCAGAAATGTGTCATGGCTATTATTCACTGGTTGCTTTCTTACCAGGCTCCAGATCACTAAGGGATATGTAGGCTGTTAGAAATTTGTGCGGTTTGGGAAGCCATTCTTCTCCCCATGTTTTCTTTTGTTTTATGTAAAACTCTCTATCAATTATATCATTTGCCATGAACTGTGCGTGTTGGTCTCTTTCTGCCATGCATATTGCCATCCCACTGTGACAACCAGCATATGGACATATTTTAAATAGGCAAACAATTAAGTTCTTTTCCCGGTGCAAGGCAAAAAATTTAAATTCCATATTTTGAAAAATTTATCAGTTTTCTACATCCACTGCCCTATTTTCTAATATATTATTAACTTCTATTAAATATCAGCCACCATTCTATTTATACTTTCTGCTTCCTTCTTTGAATGAAATTTTACTCAACCTAAATCAAATTTCCTTGGGGTTGTAAACATTTATGATTATCTTCAGTGTCCCACATTTCTTCAGTTAAAACTGAACATTAAATTATGCATTAAAGATTGTTTTTCTCTTATAATGCAAGTTTGTATTATTCAGTTATACGTTTTTTTTCACTCTTATCGATCCAGAGGTCTAATACTTTTACAGTTGCATTCCTGTATTCATATTGGTTTTCATTATGTATACTTCTTTAAACTTGTCTGTAGATCTATTTCTCATCTCATGCCCTTTCAGGTTTTGTGTGGCTTTAACAATCAAACCGCCTCTTGACTTTGCCTGGAAATTTCACCAGCTAAACATGGACCTTAGATTCTCCATGTGTCTTCCCAGACAATGTAGAGTCTGTAAGGTGTACAGTGGGGGTTGGGGTGGACTTATCCTCGAGGTGCACCTCTTCAGGGGCTCTGCTGTTTGCAAAACCTTTTGTGCTGATATATGCCCATGCAGTTCATCCATTTCAGTGGCTATATGTCATACCATTCAACAAATATTCAATGATAGATTTTTCTACCCAATATTGGTGTTTTGATTTCTTATTTTTACAAACAAGTTTTCAGTGAAATTTCTTACATACCTTCCATAAAGAACATAAGCAAGATTTTTCTTCATGGTGTACACATTAAAGTAGAATTGCTAGGTCGCTGGGTATTGCATCTTCATCTTCCCTACGTGTGACACTTTCTCTTTAAAGTGTTTATAGCATTTCTATTTTCAGATCAACAACGTTGTGTTTGTATTTCTGTCTTTGCTAGTGCTCTGATATCAGATTTCACAACTGAAGTTGCAATAGGAAGGGTTTTTCCACTTTTGTTTTAACTTGTGTTTTCCCGGTGATACTGATAGTCTTTTCATGTGTATTGACAATTTGGGCTTCTACTTAAGAAATGTCTACCCAAGGCTTTTACCTTTTTTTTTCTATTTTTTAAATTAATTTGAAGAAATTAATGTTATAATTTAGATACTATGTTTTTGTTAATGGTCTTTTTCTTCCATTGCAAGTATCTTTTCCAAGTCAATGCCTTAGCATTCTACTTTGTTTTTATCTTTTGTAACGCAGAAATTTTTTATCTCAAAATAAAGTAGCTTATGATTTGTAGATTATGTGTCTCAATAAGCAAATCATTTCCATATCAATTTTATAAAGACATTCTAAGCATTTTAACAATTAACATTTAGTTTTCCAAACTTTAACACTCATGGAAATGGAAATTATTGTTTTAGTACTTGGTATGGAAAATGATGTTCTTTAGTTGTTTTTTTTTTTTTCCTGAGGATAGAAAGCAGCCTTTATTTAAAAAAATAAATAAATAAAAGAAACAAAAAGTAAATAAAAACTTTTTTTAAAATTTACAATTTTGGAAATGATCTTAACATTAATCATTGCTTAAAATTTTTACAACTTAGCTTCTGCAAAATGTAATTACATTTTTAAGATGGAGATTTCTTGATAATTCAAAATTAACCACTCAAATATTTAATTATGTTATCTGGTACTCACACATCACATAGGTAATGTCCATATATTTCCATGGTTCACCACTGAAAATCTTGGTTAACACATTCTTTTGAGCTTTATCCTTTTAAAGCAATATTTGTAAAAGAAATAATTTCTCAAGAAAAGTACTATTTCTGGATAGTAAATAAGGCATATAAAAAAATAAAAAAATATTCCTTATAAAAAAAGAAAAGAAAAGAAAAAAAACCCATCAAAACTACAGATCATATCTACTAATGTCCATAAACAAAAAGATAGATGATGAGAAATTTCAATGTGTTACCAAGAGCAAGTGTTCAAGGTATTTTATATAAGGTAGCATGCTCATGACAGTTGAATTTTAACGCTTGAGGTTGACAGTGTTGTTTTGTGTTCTAAATGGTCAGGAAAGAACAAACACTGAGTCACTTTCTTCATTTCTCAACCTTTTAAACAAGAGACTTTCAGGTTTGACATAAATATTCTGACCAGTCAGTGTGTAATGTTAACAACTATGGAAACAGCTTTAAAAGCAGTGATACAACCAAAAGATTCTTTGCCGCGCGCGAGAGAAATAAAGAGATAATCATTTAGTTGTTTTTTATACAGAGAACAATTTGTCTCTGACCATTTATTGCACAATCCCTCTTTTCCTCACTGATTTTAATGCCATTTCTGTTATGTTTCAAGTGCAGATGTTCTCTATATGTATAGATATATCTCTCCTCAATTAGCTAATATTTTATTTAAGGTATTTGCACATAAGTTCTTAAGTGATATGGCATGTGATTTTCTTTACTCAAATTGTTGTGGTCTTTGTTTTTCCTATGCTTGCTGCAGATCTAGATACCATCTTACACTATAGAAACAAGGACCAGGCTTTACGGGTGGCAGAGCGGTGGGCTGGGGAGGAGCCACCCACACGCAGCCTTGAACTGCCTGAATTTTTACTTGACAGAGTAGTAAAATTCTACATTGCTTGAGGCTTATTTGGGAGATCTTTTCTATTTATGGCTCAAAATTGAATCCTAAATAATACTTAGATATGTATTCCGTACTTTCTTGAGCTAGCTTTGATATTTTGTCTTTTTCTGGAAATTGTGTATACATTTTTAAGTTTTCAATTCATGGTAATGAGGTTGCTCATTACACTCTCTTAGGATTTTTAAAAATCTCTAAAGTTACATGCCATTTTGCATACCTGATTTTATTTGTGACTTTGCCTCTGTTCTTTAATCAATTTTGGTTTTATATTTGTCCTTGTTATAAACTAAATTTTGTTTTATCTATCACTTCTATTGATCCTTTGGTGTTGATTACATTAATTTGTACTCTTACTTAAGATTTCCATCCATCTACTAATCTTTTAATTTATCCTAATTTTATTTTATACTTTCATACTCTGATTATTTAGCTCATTGGGTTATAATCTTTTTTAAATGATCTTCTTAATTTTACAATTTTTTCTGTAAACACCAATTTAGCTTTATTCCACAAGTTTAATTGCTGGTTTATTATGTTCTCATAGAAGAGTGCTTTCCCACATGTAAAAACTTCCTTGTCATGTCCTATGAGGGTTTACTCAAATGCACAGCCCTACTCTCCATTCCTAAGATCCTAGCTTATTGCATGTGGGTTGTCTTCAGCTAACTGCTTCTCACATACCTGAGACAAAATTTTCTGATTCCATGTGGATATTAATACTGCCTCTACACCCAGCAGCTTGTGTGATGTTGGTATCTGTGCCTTGATACACATCCTCTAACCCTGCTCCTTCACACAGCCTCTCCTTGGCTACACGTCCCCACTGTGGCAATTCTCGAACTTAATGCCTTGCCTTTTAGTTCCTTCTGTTTTTCTGCTCTTGAAGAATTTCTCTTTCTTTTAAAGTCAGGGATGTAATTTTTCCAACTATGTCTATGAAAAAGGGTACTCAGTATTCAATCATATTGCTGTAACAGTAGCATTAAATGTTCACTGGAAATATATACGGTACGTGAAGTTACCATTTTATGAGGTCTTTTTATATAAAAACATGTGTTTTAAATTTGTAATCAGTATGTATTTTTAGCAATACTTTTCAACACCTTCTGAGATAGCCCTATGATTTTCTATCTTCTACCTATTGATGGGTACACTATATAAATAGTTATCCTAATATTAAACTAACCTTTATTTCTGGGATAAACCCGATGTAGTCCACGTGATGGTCTGACTGGATGTTTTTTAGGCTTTGCCCACTTGCATTTAACAAGTGAAATTGTATGGTTTTATATAAGAGATTATTGCTAATTTCTATTTTCAGGAATAGATTTTATATTATAGAAAACTGTATTATAATATGTGTAAAACCACATAACTAAGAATTTTTTTGCCAAGGCAAGCCATTGATAACTTACTCTATATCTTATATAGTTATTAGACTTCAGTTTTTCAAAGCTTTGGTTTGGGTAATTGATTTACTACAAAAATATAGAATTTTGCATGTATTAGCTATAATTATAAACATTATCTTCTCTTTCTTTTTTTTTTTTTTTTTTTTTTAGACAAAGTCTCACTGTGTTGCCTGGGAAAGAGTGCCATGGCATCAGCCTAGCTCACAGCAACCTCACACTCCTGGGCTCAAGCAATCCTTCTGCCTCAGCCTCCCGAGTAGCTGGGACTACAGGCATGCGCCACCATGCCTGGCTAATTTTTTTTAATATATTTTTTTAGTTGGCCAATTAATTTCTTTGTATTTTTAGTAGAGACAGGGGTCTCACTCTTGCTCAGGCTGGTTTCGAACTCCTGACCTTGAGCAATCCGCCCGCCTCGGCCTCCCAGAGTGCTAGGATTGCAGGCGTGAGCCACTGCGCCCGGCCAACATTATCTTCTTATATAAAAGTTCTCTGTATTGTTATATTCCTATTCTCATTTTCAATTTTGTTTTCATCTTGTTTATATTTTTACTATGTGTCCTAGAGATTGGTCTACTTTTCTGATTCAAAACTTAATTCTAGCTTTTATTTACATATTCTATTACCTTTTTGAATATCATTTCATTAGTCTCTCAGTAAGTTTTTAACTTTTTATCTTTTGTCCTACTTTTTTTTTTTTTACCTTATTTCTAATCTATATAAAGAAAATTTAAACATGTAATAGGCACCACTACTTCCCCAACCATTTATGATGGTCTTATCTTAATCGTGGGGTTTAGATTCTTTTGCAGTAGGTTAATTCATAGTTTAAGAATATAAGATTGCATAGAAGACTATTGAGTGATTAGGTAGCTAAGATCTGGAGTAAACCTATGAAAGTCTTTAATAACACTTTTAAATGCCCTAAAAGAAAGCAATGAAAACCTCATGCCAAATAATGACAATGTCAGTGATAAGTTACACAATTTGAGGGAGGCGTGTGTCCTTCACTGGAACACAGTTTTCAAGTAGACATTTCACCAATCCCCTTTCTGTTGTTTGCAGCAGCCCAAATAAAGGGAAGGCAGAGAAGAGCACAGTTTTTTTTTTTTTACACATTTCTCTTTGACCTCGAGCACATAACCAATCTCCAATTTTTCCTTTTCCTTTTCTTTTTTAATTTAGATAAAACGTGAAGTCTTAAGTGGGATTCGTAGCAAATTTGTCTTCAACCATAGAATCTATTCTCTGTTGCAATTCGTGTTCCCAGTCATTAGATGCAATTCCTTAGGAACAATCTGGGGTCATGTTTCCTCAGGGAATATCTGGAACTACTTATGAAAAACTCCTAGTAAATGAAGACTAATATTTCATATTATAATTATTATTATATAACCCTGTCAAAGATTGCTTGGAACACATTTTTAAGTGTTTCAATTATTAGAGGTATGTAAACTTTAGTAAAGGGAAGATTTTTCTATGGATTTTCCCAGGGAGCTCCATTTTCATCATGTCCTTTGTTCAGTAACTATTGAAATGGTTTTTGCAGAACATTTGGTTCTATTTTTGTAACTATTCCCCTTAACATCTCTGATGAGGTGAAAATCATCTGATTTCACTAAGAGATATTCTTAAGGACAGATTGCAATAATATCCAATCACTAATGAATGTGTCATATGTATTGGATCCCTGAGCCCATGAGAGATAGTAATGAGTTAGAATCTTACAGTGGAACCCTGAGTCTTTATGTTAGCACATTTCCCCAGGTTATTCTGTTATACAACTATATTCCCTTCCCACTGCCTTGAAATAGCATATATTTTGCTTGTAATAAGTAGACATTTATGTGGGATGAATAGAGTTTAACTACTTCGTAACTGCATGCACAATAGAGTTTTGGAAAAAGTTTTGTTTAGGACTTTCTGAAGTCCTGAAAGATTAAGATTTTCCCTTCATTACATCATCTAGTAATAAGTATCTGGTAAGCACTTATCTGGTCACATAAACATAGGCTCCAAAGATGTTCAGTCAATTTGCATATATATCATACATTTTAAATTCATGAAGCGAAAGCTATTTTTGGCATATTGATGAATTTTAAAATGTCTCCAATTTCAAGTCCCTCTTTAAAAGTGATTTTGGCTTTGTTAGCAATGTGGTAGTTGTAACTGTAGGAGTGTAAGGAATGACATTTTTGAGAACCACTCATTTTCTACCAATCTCCTAATAATCCATGCTCATTTTCAGTGATCATTCTTCACCTCCAAGTCCTACAGAAGTGGTGAGCTAATTCCCAAGAAATAGATGTCACTTCTAGTTGATCATACTAATGAGATTCAACATGGTAGTGAGCAGCCCTGGCTTGTGTTGGCAGAGATAGCCCTGCTGAATAAATGTCCTTCAGAGGCACTCTGTAAATTAAGCCACACATTGTTGATGCTAATGCTCTGTTTCTCCAACTAATTCTGTGATGCTGGGGCAGTCAAATACAGTTTGTATTTTTCATTTTCCTTTTTCCTATGAATTTAAAGAAAAATATGAAAAGCATATTATGTAATACACTTCACATTATATAAATGTTTGAATAGCCTAGCTTTTTTTTTTTTTGTGATCTTGTGGCTATTTGTCATGTGTTCAATGATCTGGCATCTCTTGAGCACCCTTCCTATGGAACATAATGAGCTCCTTGTTCTCCAGTGAGAAGCTAGCACACCATCTCTCAGCCTCCATACTGGCTGGCTAGATGAACTTGGCTCTGCCAATCAGAAGACTTCGTGAGACTTGATTTGGAAGTAAGCAATAGGGGGCAGTGCGTACAGTACAGAATCCATTCTTTGGTGGGGCTGGAGGCAGAGTTTGGGGAACCCTGTGTCCGGTCTCAAAGGTGTGAGCTGCTGTGTTCGTGCTCAGCAGCAATGCAGCAACTCTCTCACTGGAACAGCTCCCACCTGCGGTTTGCCTGCGGCTCCAGCTGCAGGTACTGAGCCTCCAGCCTTCTTAAAGATCCTCTGAGCTTCCCGATATCCTTTCTCCATCCCTTGTTTAGCTCCTCCCTTGTTTGGCTCATTTGTTTGTGTATTTGCATGTCCTCCTCACAACACGAGGGCAGTACTTGTTTTCGTTTTCTTCACGGAAGTATTCTCAGAATCTGGAATAGAGCGCCTGGCAAATAGTACATATTTGCTATCTGTGAATGAATGAGTAAATGAATGAAATACCTAATACGTTACTTCATTTTGTAGAACTTTTTGAAGATAGTATTAAGAATCATAGATGTGTATTTTGGCCTAATAGGACAAGAATTGACAAAATCAAAGGAGAATTGAGGTAGAGGCATAAAGAGAATATGGTTAAAGTGAGAATTTCTCAAAGAGAAAAAAAAAGGTGAAACGAGGAGATAAAACCAAAATACAGTAATTTGAGGAGATTATCAAATATGCATTCCTAAGGACTATGTACCTAGAGCCTCATAAAGAAGTGCAAGGAGTAATTGGTGGAAAATCTAAGCAGTCTAAAGTATTGCTCCGGTCATTTTAATACTCTGGAAGAGTCAGAGAAGGAGGAGGAAATTTTATGTAAGGGGACAAAAGAAAAAGACAGAAAGACATGAATGACATTTTCGGAAATGCTTCTCCAAGAGCTTACATTGTTCTGAGTGAAAAATCTGAAGTCATGCTTCGGAAATAAGTTTTTCATAAGCATAAATAACTGCTGAGGATTTGTATTCTCAAATTCATTCCTATGAAACATGGTGGAACACTAATAATGTTTGAGGAAAAAGTTAGTTTCTGTAAGTTTCATTATCTAATAGTAAAATTCTAGTTAATTCCTAATACTGACAAACTTGCAAATTATGCCTCTTCAATCACTTTTCTAATTAGTGGGTAGACATCTTGAAAGATTGTGATTTTAAGCATTGACTTGAAGAATTCAGATTTTAATTATCAGACAGTGCAGTCTACAGTTACTGCATATGTTCCCACCAAAAAAAAAATTAAGTAAATTAAAAAAAACCCAAACAATTATACCATGATAGCAACTATAGTTTTGATGATCATGGCTAATTGGGTAACTGGGCATGATTCAGTCTATTGCTTGTTTAGTCAGAACATAATTATGACCACGTTTTCCACCATCCCATGTGCATATTTATTTTTCTTCTCTCTGAAAAATTTTAATGTGTTATAAAAATAAGTAAATAAGGTTTCTCTCTCAAGGGGAAATACACATTACCATTTAATGCCCTTAAAAGATATTCAGAAATTATAACAACATGCTAAGTAAATACACACACACATACATATGTAATAGAATTTATGTAGTATCATGGTAATAACAGCATGCATTTATAGAGCTCGTATTATATGTTGGGAACTCCTATCAGAGCTTTACATATAGTAACACTCTGAATCTTCACAGCTACCTTGAGAGGTAGGTTTTTTTATTATTTGCATATTACATATGTACCTATGGAAAAAAATAATTTTTAGGGAGAGCAAATGACTTGTTCAAGTTTAAATAATAAGTGAGAGGCAAAGCCAGGATTTTCATTCCGAAATCCTGCTACTGAAGCTATGTTCTTAACCACTTGGCAATACCATCTTGGTAGTGGGAATAATATGGGGTTTTCAGTTAGATCAGTTCAAATTCAGGCTCAAATTTCAGCACTGATTATGACTTTGACGATATTCCATAATGTCTCTCAAATTTAGGATCTTCATCGTAGTTAATAAGTAAATCTACAAAAATTAAAAAATTAATCCACAATAATTAATACCTACTGTAAAGGATTGTTATGTTGTTTAAAAACGATGTAACGTGAAAGTATTGAGTGATCTGATCAGGATATACTATTGTCTTGGGTTATCTGTAGTACTTTTCTGCCTATGTTAGAAAATTTTATGTATAGACCAGGAAAGTTTTTTCTTACTTTTTCCTGCATTTTGGAATTTAGGTGAGACTCCTCTGTCATACTCCCAACCCCACAAAACACCAGAGTGGATGTGATTGTCAGCCTAGTGCATGTTGCGGGGGGTGGGGAAATCAATTCCCCTACTCTGGAATCAACTTCCTCCTACCTTACAAGTTTTAAGTGTACCATAATCAATGCTTGTTTTTTTTTTTTTTTCTGTCATTGTGTTTACTTCTATTCCGGGCTGATTTTTAAAAATGTAATGTTTAAAAAGAAGTATCCCTCCTGCCTGTTACACCTCCCTCTTAATGTTATCGCTTATTGGACGTAATTACCTTTTTACAAAACGTCAAAAATTTGGGGTCTTCCTCCCTCCTTCCTTTTCTTCCTTCCTTCTCTTTCTTTCTTTTCTTTTTCCTTTTGTGTAAAATATTCTTTTGGTTTGTTGATGTCAGGATTCTAAATGGTGGCAATAAATTTTAAAATATAAATGTAGACTACTTAAAGAACTATCATTTTCAAAAATTAATGAAAAGTCTCCAGATAGAATTCCTTTCTTTTAGTTTTACAAATAAAATTATTTGAATGTCCCCCTCTGCCCCCGCACTGATTTCCCCCTTTGATTTATATTATTGGAAATAATCTATGGAGGTGAAAATAATTCCCAAAGTTGAGATTTCAAACACTTCTGCAAAATGAACTTGAAGCATTAGATTTGATAACCTTATAGCCGAATTATGATTTTTTTTCCAGTTATTACTGACTACTGTAGCTTACTTTCATTTTTAATACCTGAATAGAGATCATGGAATTAAAAATAGTATTAACAGCTGACCACATCACATTACTGAGGAGAACAGAAACTGAGGTTATTCAAGTAAGTTTAATATGAACCATAACTAGCCTCTATAGTTTCTAGTTTAATATAAAGTAGTGTATCTCATATTTCCTATCATTTCCAGTGATGTCTCTGAGGCTTGAATTGTCTAGAAATATCAGCCTCTTTATACACAGGTAGAGCCAGGGTCTTTTATGTGGCATGACTTAAGGTTTGGCCAAGACATAATTCTCACCCTTTTTTTGGTGTTACTTTACATTCTCTCAGTGCTTGTACTTTTATTTCATTTCCTTTACCAATACCTAGAAGAAATGTATTTGTATTAACAAATAAGTTGTCAGTCTACGAATAAAATAAAATTAAATAAGTTACCAGGCAAATATGCCATGTTACGAGTTATTTTGGTGAGAAAACGTTATTTCTTAATTCATGGTTGATAATATGTGGGAGAGTTAGAAGAAAGTGGACATTTTGGAGCCCAAGTTACTGTATCGTGAGAGGAGATCATAGAAACAGAACAGTGAGAATACTGGGGCATTGAAAAGAGGATAGGGTAAAAAACAAGAGAGGAATGGGTTAAAAGGGAAATTAGTTAAATGTAGGTCTGAGTTTGTTCCTGGCCTCTCTATTCTGTTACAGACATTTATTTTTCTGTCCGTCTGCCAATATCACACTGTCAGAATACTGTAGGGTAAGTCAGTCCTAAAATTAGAAAATTCAAGTGCTCTAACAGATACTTATTTTGTCAATTGTCTGTTCAAGTGTTTTTCCTGCTTTTTACTGTATCTTTGTTTTTTCACTGCGGATTTGTGTTGGTTGCATATATTCTGGACAAAACTCTTTTGTTTAGTATACCAATTGCAAATTTTTTTCCCTACTCCTTAGCTTGTCTATTCATTTTTAAAAATGACATCTTCAAATAAGGAGAATGTTTTCTTTTGATCAAGTTGGTTTATCAGTTCTGTTCTTTCCTAGTTAGTACATTTTGTTTCTATTAAGAAATCTTCGCCTCCCCTAATGGCTTGAACATGTTCACTTATGATTTCTTCTAGAAGCTTTATAGCGTTAGCTTTTGCATTTGGGCTTATGATCCAAATCAGATATTTACTGATGAGAAATAAAAGCATATGTCAACATAGAATTTAACAATAATTTTTATAGCAAACTTATTCCTCATTGCCCCACAATGAAAACGAATCTAATTACTACCAAGAAAAAATGTGAAAACAAATTGTATCACTATATTCGTATAATGGAATACTACTCATCAATAAAAAGGAACGAGCCACTGATATATTCAACAGGGATGACTCTCATGAATTTGCACTAAAGCCAGTCACGAAGAATGCGTTTATATGATTCAATTTTATATGAAGTCTCAGAACAAACAATTGTTTCAAGGTAATAGAAATTAGAAAGTGGTTAACTCTGGGGCAGGCTCTTATTGACTGGTAGTGGGCAGGAGGGAAATTCCTGGGATGATAAAAATGTTCTATATCTTGTTTTGGATGGTAGCTATGTGGTGCATATAATTGTCAAAATCTATCATAATAAAAACTTAAGATTTGTACATTTTGTTTTACATATTTGTACCTCAATAATTTTTTTAAGCTAGGGTTAGAAGGACATTAAAAGGAATACAGGCATTTTATCAATAGAAAATCTAAAGGCGGTAGTCATTTCATAAATAATGTCAATGGTGCCCTTTGGAGTTTTACTGCATAGACCATGACTGTGTTCAGCAATAGCAACATACATGCAAATAACTGGAGCAGCACTACCTTCACTTGGTGCAATATGCAAGTAGTCATTTAACAATAGCTAATATTTTTTATGTTTATTTTGTTCTAAACACTTTGCAGATATTATTTTCATTAATCGATCATTAGAAGCCAGCAGTGAACTTCATACCAAGTGAACATGTTGCTTTTTTCCCCCTGCTAAGGAAGTGAATAATGTAAACTTATGACTTTAAAAAGGGGAAAATTCATCAAAACCCAACATATTAATACATATGGGGAGATGGTAAAGAAGAAAAGCATCCCTAAACTCTCAAAGTGCTAATGTTAGATGGTTTTAATACCCAGGACTAACTCTAGGCAAAAGTCCTAATAAAGAAGTTTACCTTCAGCATCCCGTGAATACTTCTGTTACTTTCATAAAAATAAAATCCCTTTCACAACTGTCTGAAATACTGCATTTCACTATGTGGGAACTTACCCTTTCCAAAGTATCCAGAGCTTCCCTCGTGTTCAGCGCAAGTTTGCTTTGTGTCTGTGCACAGTTTGTGCTAAATCACTTATTTCTCACAGTAAGCTTCTGTGTTAAGTACACTTATTCCTTCATTTAATGCACGATGAAAGTGAGACACAAATGTTAAGTAACTTCCCTGAAGTCACACAGGTTATAAATAAAAGATGCAGCATTAGAATCAATGCAGTTTGATGTCAGAGCCTGCACCCTTGATCACTACACACTGAGCCTTTTTATATCCCTTCATTGTTATGCAATTTGCCTCCAAAACATACGGGCTTAATATGTAAATCACTCCTTATTACACTTGCATTTCCTCAGAAGCGTGCTCTGTCTTAACCCTCAGGAATAAAAGGTGCCACTCAGATATGGATCAGCTAGTAAAGGACGTATTTTCATTAATTATCTAGTCCTTTTACTACAAATTATTCATAGGCAGCCATTTTCTCTAACCATTAATTCAATACGTATCGACTAAGCACTGACCCTATGCTGGAAACCTAAGCTGATTGTGAGAGTTCAGATGCTATCTAAGAACCACTCCTGGAAAACAGTTTCAAATTTCAGAAATTTTCAGGGAGATAATATTCCCTAATGCTCGTTTTGTAGTGAAGGAGAGAGCATGGTGCCCATCTCTGGAAACACCTCTGTTTTGCCTTAACATTTTTCTAGTCAATTACTTTTTAAATTCTCCCAAAAATGCCTCAGAGGGAAAGAACATTTTTTTTTTTTTTTTGAGACAGAGTCTCACTCTATTGCCTGGGCTAGAGCGCCGTGGTCAGCCTAGCTCACAGCAACCTCAAACTCCTGGGCTCAAGCGATCCTCCTGTCTCAGCCTCCCAAGTAGCTGGGACTACAGGCATGCGCCACCATGCCCAGCTAATTTTTTTACATATTTTTTTGTTGTTGTTCTTGGCCAATTAATTCT
>CAUYRT010050918.1:0-42570 GCA_963574885.1 Lepilemur ruficaudatus | reverse complement strand
AAATAAAAATGGGATGACCAGTGAGTACAGTTATCAACATGTCCTTTGGTGAGGGAGAAGGAGCTGCTTGTTCCCTCCTCACTTGTCTTAGAGGCTAAGAGAAAGCTACTGAGCGTTCGTGGCTGCCGTGAATTTGTACATGGCTGGTGATGAGCACCTCTTTGGAACCAGAGTTGTATGTGTGCAGAAGTTCTGGTGTCTTGTGCCCTAACTGTCAAGAAACAGCCACAAAGAAGTTTGTTTCAGGTGATAATGATAATCAGGACAGATTGATTATAGCTCCTCATTTGGTGAAGGGAACCTTCTCCAAAAAAAAAAAAAAAAAAGAAAAAGTAAAGAAAACATATTTTTCAAAATAAGGAACTTTGTTAGCTTCTACTAGAATGATGAATGCACATTTGCATTGCTTCACTTCATGTCCTAAATACTAAATACAGTGGGACTGGGGCATAATTCTCAAAGTGTGGCACTTTGGCCACCACACTTCGCAACAGGATTGCTAGGAGATTGCCAAAATGCAGATTCATAGTCCATATCCTAGAAGTAATGTTATTTTCTGTTTAAAAGTAGAAAATCCACAAAGCTGTATTTTAAAAAGTATCCCTAGAACCACTCTTAATTTAAAAATTGTAAGAATTATCACATTTATGTGTGCTGGATTATAAAATTTCATTTTAACCCCATCACGTATTTGTATACTAATCTGTTACTTAGATTTTTTATTGTGCTTTGAAATAACTGTAAACATAAGCTTTTGCAGGAAATGTGTGAGAGTTAGAAAACTTAGGCTGAAAATGATTGAGCTGCTTGTCCCATCAGTTTGCCATTGTAAAGCCATTTTTAACTGCACCAAAAAGACATCACTGGAAATTGTAAATGGTAGATTGCCATTTGATTTTAGATTAGATGTTCTAGTACTTAATGGGAAACGAATGTGAAAATAAAAATATGCATTACTAAAATATATACTGTAAAATTAAACTTTAAAGTATGTCCAGTGTCATAAACAAGGAGTATCCAGGGTATTGGCCATTTAATTTCTAGTTTAAATAGAAGTTGAATTTAAGGTGGTTTATATTAAGTAGCTCACTTCACTAAAATGGTAAGCTGTGGAACATAAGGATTTGTTTTTCACCGCAGCTAATTAGGTAAGTTCCTAGTGGACTCTCAAAGTGAATCAATTGGAATAAGTTCCTTTACAAAAATGTTATTTTACTGCACCCTCTCTCACCTCTGAAGGATGTACACAGAGGGAACCATCTGACCTCTCTT
Source organism: Lepilemur ruficaudatus (assembly GCA_963574885.1). Classification (NCBI taxonomy): domain Eukaryota; kingdom Metazoa; phylum Chordata; class Mammalia; order Primates; family Lepilemuridae; genus Lepilemur; species Lepilemur ruficaudatus. The sequence goes on along the minus strand of CAUYRT010050918.1, from coordinate 41,298 downwards.
GGACCTGAATTCATTAGGCATTTCAAATAGTTCTTGTTTTCTTTTACTTCTTCAGAATTTCATTTTATTTGAAGACCTTCAAACTGAATTGTTATTTCCCAGGACTTAATAATCAAAATACTTGACCATTTTGTCTAGTTTAAAGGGTAAAAAGACAAGACTAAAATATCATTTGCAACTTTAGAACAGAAAAATTACCAAGAAAACATCTAAGTAGATTCTGCCTAATTTGTGGTCAATAAGTACATTAAACTACGTGACATATTTATTGGTAACATAGATGATTTGAAGTGGTATTTTTCACAGAAACCATAGGTTTTCCTCTCTAAAACAATGTTTTAAAAAAGCATACTGTGCTTATCCTTCACATGGAGTGAATTGCTTAAATTATCTCCCAAATTGGGATGGGGCTAGGGAGTGGAGTCAAAACAAACTCTTAAGAGGAGTTAGGATGTTTTCATATGTATCAGAAACACAAGGAACTGCTCTGTGTCAGGCTTGTTTTATTTAAGAAGGAAACGTTCATGGGTTTGTTAGCATAGTGGGTGCAGTGGTGCTGTTAGATACAATTGAAATTCTGTCATGGTGTAAAACAGTCTTATCAGCACTTGAGTCAGTTTGAAAATCTGATCTTCAGACCTGAATTGCATGAAAGATTTCCTTGTGGTTTTGAATAGTGCTTGAAAGGAGCAAAGTTCATTAGGGACTGAAATTGACCAGAAGTGGTTTGATGCAAGTGTGTGCTTGATGATAACTGTAAAATCTGAAAGTGACTTGTTGGTGCTGGTAAAAAGGTAGTATGTGATGGCCTCCGCAAAGCCACAAGAATGGCTAAAGCATTATCTGAGCAGGATATTAAAATGACATGTCAGAATTAGCTCCACTAGAGTTTTTCTTTACATCAGATCACATTTTTATTGAATATTAAAGGATCTCAAATATTAAATTTCCTAGGTGTACCTCCATAACTTTAAAAAGTTTATAACTGTTATATTTACATTTTTGATAAGTTAGAAATAGAGAAAGGAAACTTTTGAGTACACAGAATAGGTGTTTATTGATAGCAAAGACTTTCAACAGTAAATATCTACATACGGTACTCTTTTGTTACTGTAATTTCATTTTAGACAAGAAATTTAAAAATATGCAAATCTCAGATGTAAAATAGGCTTTTGAGAACAGAGAATTAGAAGTACATTTTCAGGATAAAAATAAGGGAATTTAGTTAATACATCATTAACCTTTTAATAATAAAATTGCACTTAAATAAAGTAATAGTTTATCTCTTGCCATATGGAGTTTAAATAGTGGAATACCTTGAAGAAGCCCACATAATCTTTCCACCTTGTGAGATATTTGATGCTTTTTAGCATCTACTAAAACAATCAATTATAGTATTTTCTTGTTCTGTTAGGATGAATATTAATAAGGTCATTGGTACAAAGCCACAGTCTGAGGAATTGTCTCTGTGGAGCATTGATCTCAGTCTAAGTGCGAACTCTTTATCTTTATGGGTGTATCACCACACCCACCGTGTGAATTCAGGGATAAGGATTAACTGTGTGAGTCACCACAAATCCTTTTTCTCATTTAATTTCTTTTTTAAGGGTTCTATTGTTTTATAGTCCTTCCCTTTAATCCTTACTTGTATGAGACTTTATAATTTTGGGAAATTTTAGTATAGGGTGTAGAATATAGTTTCACTACTGTCTTAGCTCAAAACTCACCTGGTCATCTTGCTGTAAGTTGTGGCCATCCCTTTTCCTTGATGGTAGATGGCACAGAGTTTACAAAAGCTTAAAGGAGCGTATAACTGAATTTATGTTAAAAAAAAAAAAAAGATACAGTTTTTCTTATTACAGTATTTTACCATATATTAAGGAAATGCTTTTACAGAGAGGACTTAACTTTAATGGGGTATTGTAGCTATATTTAGGGATACATTACACATTATTTTATTGAATATGAATACACATTATGATACAATAAGCAATTTAAACTTTTCAACTACTATAACACTGAGAAACTGGAGAGCAATTTCAATTTGTGATTAAAATACAATCCAAACACCCTACCTGGCCTATAGAATCTGGACTCTGTTTGCATCCCAAGCTGTGTCTCTGGGTTCCCCACTCCTCTCCTGTGTTCTAATCACTCCGACCTTCTGGGAGCTGCGGGATTACACCAAGTTGGTTTCTGCTGCTGGGTCTCTGCCCCAGCCCTTTCCTTTGCCTAAAATACTCCTTGCTCAGCTTCTGTTTGGACTTTTGCTCATTCTTTGGGTCTCAGCTTAATTATCACCTTCTTAGAGACACTTTTCCTCACCAGTGCATTTTGAATAGATACACTCCTCTGCAGACTCCCTCACGCTTTATCTCAGTACCCTATTTACTGCAGATCACCTTTTTAAGTACTCTGTAATCATTTTGTAATTTGTTTATTAGATCGTATGTCACCCCACCCCACCAGAATGTCAGTTTTGGAGGACGGGTCTCATGCCTGTCTTTTTTTTTTTTTTTTTTCATGCCTGTCTTGTTCACTGTTTTATCCTTTGTGCCTAACAGAATGCTCAATTTAAATGCATTGAATGAATTGCAGATAATTAAATTATCTATAAGTATAATTTAGCTTCATTATTATTTAGTTACATTATATGCTTAATTGTATGATTGCATGTTTAGTGTCCCTCTCCTCCGAAGAATGGATGTTCCACAAGGTTGTGAGTTGTATTTGTGTGTGTGTGTGTATTTGAACACATTCCTAACTACTCATTAAAGCAAATCTGCTGAACAGCTCTGTGGCCAGTACTTTGCCAGTCTGTTACGTAGAGGTTACCTGTCTCTTCTCAGAGTAAGTTCAAGAAAGCTCAAGGAATAAACAAGTTTAAAAATGTGCGTTTCTAGGCAGATTCTTAAGGCAGCTGCTCAGTGTCCTGAGCTGTCCCTTTTTGAGTGTTTTTTCAGTTATCTTGACACTGTCAGATACTCCACGACCAATGAATGGTCTTGAACACCTGCTACTCTGCCTCTAGAGAGGAGAATACACCTGGGGCCCCGGGGTGGTTAATTGGGAGCTGGGCCCGGAACTTGCCTGGAGGAAAAAGGGACAATTATGTAAGGAACTGAAGTTTGGAGCAGCATAGGGAAACAGGAGGCACAAAACACACTCTAAAACCCAGAATTTCCTGAATGTGAAAACTGCCAGACCCTATTTCTTTAAAAATATGCTGTCATACTGAATTTTTATCAGTTTTTTTTTTGTGTTTCCTAATTTTCATGAAAAAGTCCAAGGCTGTGAGGCATGAATATAAATGATGAACATCTATGAACAAGGGATTTGTGAGGAAAGTTGTGATTTTGCCTGGCACACACCATCCTACGTCATATTAATACCAGGTTGTCTTTGTGTTGAAAAGCAATTATTCCAACAATTACACCTGGTTGTGCCAACAATAATACTCAAGAACTTAGTTTCCAGATTTTCAGATGGGGACTTAATTTTAAGTATGAATAATCCTATTAGGTGTTCTTAATTCCAAAATTTTTGGAAAAATTGAAGAAGCTTTAAATCCATAATAAAATTGATTGGAGGAGCTGCTTAATTTTTCCTATGCACAATTTGACCTTTTCTTAATGACTGTTAATTTTGGCAAACTAATTTTTTTTTAAAGTAATTGCTACTAAGAGAAGAGGAGAGGGTTGCTTTGCCAGTACATGATGCTTATGTTAATATTTTTAACTTGCCTGCTGGTAATAAGGATGATTGAAAATCTATTGGAATGGTTTGTTGCTATAAAAAAAAAATTGTAACCATTTTCTAATTTTTCCATTTGGTACCAAATCAGAGTAGCAACTAAATGTCAATTATTGGTTACAACGTTAACATTGGAAGTAAATTTGGTCAGCTTGGTTTCTTATTGTTGTTTTTCTGTATTTTTAATAGGTATACTCTGAAACATAAAATTCCAACTTGAGCTTTGTGTGGTTTTTGGTTGTTTTTTTTTTTGAGACAGAGTCTCACTCTGTTGCCTGGGCTAGAGTGCCGTGGCGTCAGCCTAGCTCACAGCAACCTCAAACTCCTGGGCTCACGTGATCCTTCTGCCTCAGCCACCCGAGTAGCTGGGACTACAGGCATGTGCCACCATGCCCAGCTAATTTTTTCTATATATTTTTAGTTGGCCAATTAATTTCTATTTTTTTTTTTTAGTAGAGACGGCGTCTCACTCTTGCTCAGAGCTGGTTTCGAACGCCTGACCTTGAGCGATCCTGTGCATTTTTTTTTAAAATATATCTTTCTACTATAAAGTTACTTTTTAGTCAAAGATAGTTGAAAGTTATAGATTTGGATACATGTATCCCTTTCTTATGAAGGAAGGGAAAGAATTGACTTTCATATACTGGTCTTGGAAAACTTATTAGATTCGATGAGGACCTCTGATGAAATTAATGAAATAAGGGTGCCATGGTCTCGGTCATTTTTACAAGTCCTTTTTGTTTTGAAAGCTCTGAGAGTTGTATGAGTCGGATTGAGTCATTTCCCTAGAATCCGTTACCGATCGTGGTTGTTTCTGTTTCTGTCAGGCGTTTAGATGCCAACCATATTACTTCAGTCCCGGAGGACAGTTTCGAAGGGCTTGTTCAGTTACGGCATCTGTGGCTGGATGACAACAGCTTGACAGAGGTGCCTGTGCGTCCCCTCAGCAATCTGCCAACTCTGCAGGCGCTGACCTTGGCTCTCAACAAAATCTCAAGCATCTCTGACTTTGCATTTACCAACCTTTCAAGCCTAGTAGTTCTGTAAGTATCCACCCCTTTTAATACCGTATATTTGTGTCAATGGTGGGTGGGAGCACAGGAACAGGTTTCTAGTGACAAATTATTATGCAAGTACCTCACTGTCGTGCTCCTGTACAGTTAGTGCTTGGGGAAGCTGCCTTTGTACAAGATTAAACAAAATAGAATTTAAAAAAATAATATCTGATAATAATTGTTGAATCTCCCTAAAATAAATGGCCATTTGTACTTATGAGAAGAAATAGAGTCATTCAACAAACAGCTTTTACTTGTGTTCTGGCAAGGTACTTCCAATGTTAAAAGAAGTGAAATCGTTTTGAGATGCTCATAGAAATAAGTTCCAGGGATACTTCATGTTTTTCCAACTTTTTGACCATGTGATCCTTGTGTTTTTAAATTTTTAAACTTGGATATAATAAAGTGGCATTTCCTTTCAAATCTTTTATCAGTCTTACTTGTATAAGCTGTGCACTTCCTCCATGCCATTACTCCTATCTCCCCATTGAGAGAGCTTGTCAGAGTTTTGCTTTGTATAATTAAGAGCTAATCAGAACTTTTATTTGATATAAGTAAATATTAAATAATCTTCAATGTGTGTGCCATCTTTCCATTAGAGATATTTTGTCTTTCTGTTGGTATTCTATGTTCAGTCTGTAGCATATAGCAAGAGGTAACCACCCAATGCCATTTATTATCCATAGTCAAGTGTTGACATGTTTAGCTGCACCATTCCTTCAAAACACCAATTTAGATATATGAAACACTCAGGACAGTTGTTATTGGGAGATGTAAAAGTCATTTTGATGCTTTTTTCCCCCATAGGCATCTTCATAACAACAAAATTAAAAGCCTGGGTCAACACTGTTTTGATGGACTAGATAACCTGGAGACTTTGTAAGTATATTCATATTTTGACTATCATGTTGTGATACCGATAGTACAATTTTGTACTCTTTTGCAGAAGGGAAAAATATGGGTCTTGAGTTCAGCTTATTCTTAATTCACTTTAATATATGACTACTAAACTGTTGCCATCAAATAACCAAGTTATGAGTACTAATCTAAGTTTATGGTTAACAATGTCATGTAAGTGCAAACTTCTTGGTTTTCTTCCTCTCAAATACATGTTAAAAGCAGCTCAAGCTATGAAGATTTATATCTTTTAAAAAAAGTTGGTTTTGTTAAATGTGTAACAGTTTTGAAACTTGAAAACTTCTGAGATGAATTCTGGTTAGTTTGTTTTTTTCCATGATCTCAGTTGTGTTGCTAATTGTTAACACTGGGTTTGAATACTGTATCTGCTTTCACATGCTAAAATACAACAAATTAAGGTTTTATATTTTGCTTTATGATACTTTTGTTTCTGCTAGCTAAAGTGCTCAAGACGTCTGGCTATTTCAGCTCTACACTGCACCATTATATAAGTAAAAGACAGTTCAGCTGTGTGTAATTGACAGTAGGATCTTTCTTTTTGTTGTTTTAGTTTATATTAGTTGTCTTTATTCAAAGATACATAATGTTTGCTATCGTGATGTAGAAAATGATTCAGAGAATGTCCCAATTAGATGGGCGAGTAAAGCCTGATTGGAATCCCTAGGGTTTGCAGTATTTTGTTCAACCGAAATTTCTGGTTAACTGTCAGTTAATGAGAAGACCTAAAATCTTTTAGGACTCCATTAATTCACATTCCTATCTAGACAATTAGAGGATAGTAAACATCAATGGATATCTGAAAGTGAAGATCTTAAGGAAGATAGTTCCACACTCAGGTCTCCTTTGCTAAGTGTGTGACTTCTATTGTAACAAATAAAAAATTAAAAAAATAAAAGATCCCCCGATTCTAGGCCATGTACACTATTCTATATATACTATATTACTAATATACCAGGTATGTTAAAATTAAACCTCTTCTTCCCAAGTAAAGTTTTATTTGCCATTTTTCCTTCCATGCAAAAAAGGAAAACAAAATAGGTCTCAAAGGAGCTAGGCTTTTAATTTTGGTTTACTCTCATTCTGAAATCATTCATATGCCAACATGTTTCTTTGTGTTAAAAACATTTCTTTAGGCCGGGCGCGGTGGCTCACGCCTGTAATCCTAGCACTCTGGGAGGCCGAGGTGGGCGGATTGCTCAAGGTCAGGAGTTCAGATCCAGCCTGAGCAAGAGCGAGACCCCGTCTCTACTATAAAATAGAAAGAAATTAATTGGCCAACTAAAAATATATAGAAAAAAAAAAACTAGCCGGGCATAGTGGCACATGCCTGTAGTCCCAGCTACTCGGGAGGCTGAGGCAGAAGGATTGTCTGAGCCCAGGAGTTTGAGGTTGCTGTGAGCTAGGCTGAAGCCACAGCACTCACTCTAGCCTGGGCAACAGAGTGAGACTCCGTCTCAATTAAAAAAAATATATATATATAGAAACTTAACTATCTTGGTTGATGTGGTAGTCGGGGTCTGGGAGCTATATCTGTTTGGCTCCTCAGAGTATGGTTTAAAAACCACTGCCCTAAACCATTTTAGCTTATTGTAAATGGGTGAGATCCCTGTATACACAGGGTCACATTAAGGACTGGGATAAATTAAAGATTCAGACTCTGACAGCAACAAACTAAACTTTTTGTGAATGGTTTACCTTTGTAATGAGCGTGATCCTTGTTGGTCTGGGACTTGAGTAGCAACAGGGCCTAACAAGGATGATCTAGATTGGGTGCTCAGTAGGTAAGGGATGCTGATGGTTTCCAAAGGTCAAGCCTGGAGACTTAGTTATCATAGGGCAGAATAGGCAAATGCTTAATTCTTAATTAAGCAAAACACTATGTCCTACATATTGGGAGTCTGGAGATCAGAAAAGGGGAGGCAGTGTAGCATACCATTTTATCAATTCCACTGTGTACATTCTTTTTACATTTTAATATCTCTGAAAATAGGCCTTATGGCATCTTATAATTGGTAGTATTTCTTGCTTAGTGATACGCTTAGATTTAGTGAAATAGTATAGTTCTATTTTTTTTTGAGACAGAGTCTCACCACTGTGCCTGGCCGAAATACTATAGTTCTTTTTAAAAAGGGTTTTGGAGTCAAGGCAGATACATCTTTAAATTTGGTCTTGGGGGCTGAGTGTGGTGGTTCACACCTGTAATCCTAGCACTCTGAGGCGGGAGGATGGCTTGAGCTCAGGAGTTCGAGACCAGCCTGAGCAAGAGTGAGACCTGTCTCTACTAAAAATAGAAAAAATTAGCCAGGCATGGTGGGGTGCACCTGTAGTCCCAGCTGCTTGGGAGGCTGAGGCAAGGGGATTGCTTGAGCCCAGGAGTCTGAGGTTGCTGTGAGCTAGGCTGACGCCACGGCACTCTAGCCTGGGCAACAGAGCAAGACTCTGTCTCAAAAATAAATACATACATACATAAATTTGGTCGCGGAAATGACTTCTTGTGTAATCCTGCCCATATTACTTAATATCAAGAGGGAGAGAAGAGGGAAACAGAAGAATGAGAGAAAGGGAAGAGAAGTTGGGAGAGGTGGGGAGAAGGGTACAGGGAAGGGATTGAACTGTTTCTTCATGATCTCTAGGCTTTTGTTGGTATAGCTTCTTCCTTTTCAAATGTGTCCCCAAGTTTAAGAACAGATCTTCTTTACTAGGGGGAGTCAGGTAAAAATTAATGAGATCAAGATCCAACTGTCATTATCTATGAAACTTACTCTTTTTTCTTTTCCTTTCCTTTTTTTTGGGGAGGCAGGAGCTTGATATGTTGCCCAGGCTGGCCTCAAACTGCTGGGCTCAAGTGATCTTTCCACCTCAGCCTGCTGAGTAGCTGTGACTACAGGTGCTCACCACTGTGCCTGGCTTTTTCTTTTTTTCTTTTCTTTTTTTTTCTTGAGTCTCACTGTGTTGCCCAGGCTGGAGTGCCATGGCGTCAGCGTAGCTCACAGCAACCTCAAACTCCTGGCTCAAGCGATCCTTCTGCCTCAGCCTCCAGAGTAGCTGGAACTACAGGCATGCGCCACCATGCCCAGCTAATTTTTTCTATTTTTGGTAGAGATGGGGTCTCACTTTTGCTCAGTCTGGCCTCAAACTCCTGAGCTCAAATGATCTGCCCGCCTCGGCCTCCCAGAGTGCTAGGATTACAGGTGTGAGCCACTGTGCCCAGGCTGGAAAGAATTTTATTATAAAAATTATTTGCATAATGGTGCTTGACCTTTTCTGTTAGTAGTGATTTATATAGTGTGGAAAACTCAGAGTTTTCATTAAAAAATCTCATAAATGGCTGGGCGTGGTGGCTCACGCCCGTAATCCTAGCACTCTGGGAGGCTGAGGCGGGCGGATTGCTCAAGGTCAGGAGTTCAAAACCAGCCTGAGCAAGAGCGAGACCCTGTCTCTACTTAAAATAGAAAGAAATTAATTGGCCAACTAAAAATATATAGAAAAAAAATTAGCCGGGCATGGTGGCACATTCCTGTAGTCCCAGCTGCTTGGGAGGCTGAGGCAGAAGGATTGCTTGAGCCCAGGAGTTTGAGGTTGCTGTGAGCTAGGCTGATGCCACGGCACTCACTCTAGCCTGAGCAGCAGAGTGAGACTCTGTCTCAAAAAAAAAAAAAAAAAAATTAAGACAAAAAAATACAAAAGATCAATGAAACAAAACATTGGTTCTTTGAAAAGATAAACAAAATTGCCAGACCACTAGCTAGAACAGCCAAGAAAAGAAGAGAGAAGATTCGAATAAGATCAATCAGAAATGAAAAAGAAGAAATTACAACTGATACCACAGAAATACAAAAGATCATCTGAGACTACTATGAACACCTCTGTGCACACAAACTAGAAATATAGAGGAAATGGATATGTTTGGAAACACACAACCTTCCAAGCTTGAATCCAGAAGAAATAGAAATCCTGAACAGACCAGTAATGAGCAGTGTGATTGAATCAGTAATAAAAAATAAAACCCCCAAAATAAAAATCTCAGGACCAGATGGATTCACAGCCAGATTCTACCAGTCCTGGCACCTATTCTACTAAATTGTTCCATAACATCGAGAAGGAGAGAGAATCCTCCCTAACTCATTCTATGAAACCATCGTCACCCTGATACCAAAGCCAGGAAAGGACACAACCAAAAAGAAAACCACAGACTGACATCCCTCATGAACATAGATATAAGTGTGTTTTTTTAAAGGAAAAAAAGAAGAGGCAGTTCCTAAGATGTTTACACAAAATTTTCATTAAAATAGCATAAACCAGCCAGGAGAGGTGGCCCATACCTATAATCCTAAGTATGAGCCAGGAGGCCAAAGCAGGAGGATCTCTTGAAGGCCAGCTTGTTCAAGGCTGATCTTATTCAAGATCAGCCTGGGCAATATAGCAAGAGCCTGTCTCAACAATAAAAAAAAAAAGTTAAGAAAATTAGCCAGGCATGGTGGCACATTCCTGTAGTCTCAGCTACTTGGCAGGCTGAGGTAGGAGGATCGCTTGAGCCCAAGAGTTTGAGGTTGCAGTGAGCTGGGTTCATGCCACTACACTCTAGCCTGGGCAACAAAATAAGACACTGTCTCAAAATAACTAACTTAATTAATTAATTAAGTTATTGATTGGCTATACATTGTTTTTTGTATCATAATTTCCAGGAACATGAAGATAATGGGTGAGGCAGCTAGTGAGAAACAAAATACCTCCTTTAAACAATTGCCCCTGGGCATGGGTGGGGTGGAGGGGTGTGACTGAAGTCTATACCTCTCTCTCTCTGGGCCTGATAAATTTAGCATACGTCATACGAATTGAATGCTCTGAGCTCTTTCTCTTTTCTCATTTTCCCCCTTTTCATCAAGATCTTTCAAATAAAGCATCATGGATGAGCCAGTTTGGGTTCCTTTTATATTCAAGAGTTTAGTCCTGGGTCACTGGGAAGGGTTGTTCCTGGATGGTCCTGTCCCACATGATGGGGAGGGGAGAGGATATATCCCAGTGAGGAATTTGAAGAGCAATAAAACCACATTGGTGCTCTTAATGGCATCACAGGGTGTTGAAAATGAGACCTCAGTGAAGTCACTGATTTATATAGCTACTGTCACTTGTTGAATCATTGCAGTCTTGAGTGTACCAAGAGTTTAGTTTTCTAGGAAGAAAAGAAAACAAGAGATACTTAGTAGAGCCAGGCACAGTGGTGACTTATGCCTGGAATCCCAGCATTTTGGGAGGCCAAGTTGGGATGATTGCCTGAGGCCAGGAATTCAAGGCTAGCCTGGGCAACATCATCTCTACAAAAAAGTTTTTAAAATTAGCTGGGTACGGCAGTGCACACCTGTAGTACCAGCTACTCAGGAGGCAGAGGATCACTTGAGCCCAGGAGTTCAAGGCTGCAGTGAGCTATGATAGTGCCACTTCACTCCAGCCTGGGTGACAGAGAGACCCTGTCTCTAAAAAATAAAAAAGAAAGAAAGAGAGATACATAGTAGAAACTTAATGCACATAAGGATTATAATTAAAAAGAGAATTTGTATGCCAGAATGAAACTAACTCCACTCTATTGGAGAGTCAATTAAAAACATCCTAAAGAAAACTGAAACCAAGTCCTTATTGAGAGAGTTGTTGCCAGGAAATAATTCAAGATTTAGTCCAAATTGTAGGAAAACAATAATAACTCGAAAACGACACTCAAGACTGGAATATAATAACAGGTGTGCTACCCTTTTCTTCTGAAACATCATTTTCCCCTCTCTAGTTCCCCATTTCTGCCAAAGATAAAATCTTAGCGGGACCAATTTACTTGTAAAATAAGTTTTAGTATTATACTTGGCCTGATCATTTGCATACAGTGCAACAAAAACAGATAATGGTCATATAGGCTCTTTTAAGTTCGTTTTGCTGGAACTTCTTCATACGGAATCTCAAATAGACATTTAAAAGCCTCTTGAGGTTAGAAAGCCACGCTAAGGATTCACTATCAGACTGTGCCTATAATAATAATACCTGTATAAATTAGGTGAATTTCTTTCTTCTTGAATTCTCAAAATATCTTGAGGTTCCTGGGCCTCATTCTTTACTAAAGTAAAGTAACATGTGTAAAGTAAAGTGACATTCTTTACTCACCGCAAGGTCAGGAACCTTCTAAGAGAACTGTGAAGACAAAGCACTAGGCTGGTCTTTCCAACAGGCTCTTTCTTGGGTCTGTGGAGTCAACCTCAATTCGTCAAAGCAATCTGGTCATATCTGAAAATACGCCATTCCAGTCAAAGCCTTGGCAAAGTCACCAGTCTCCAATGTGTACTATTACAACAGAAAACATGATCTTACTGAATTTATGTAAGTAATAATATTTCCATAAAATAAGAATAGTCACAAATAGTTACCAAATTTTGGAGAAATCAGGTAGAAAGAAAGGTAAATGTTTCAGTTTTGCTCACAAAAGTATATTTTACCCAATTGCTGTAAACTATAAGTAGCTCAGAAGAAGTTCTTGACTCTGGAATAGTATGTATAAAAAGAATCAGCAATATTGCAAATAAAATGTCACAAAAAAGTCATTTCAATCCTCTGTCAGTGAAGTGCCATGTAATTAATTCTTATTCTGCTTGATGTTGGGTCAACAATCTACATGAACCCATCAGTTTTTTATTAGGGTTCTGGAAGTTTTTAACCTAGTCCAATGAAATGGTCTCCAAAGTTATCAGAAACTTGTATTTAAGAGTACTTGTTAGGGTTCTTTCCATGAATATCCTTGAAGACACAACACTTTAGACTTTGCCAAAAGCTTATAAAAAAGCATCAGGATAAAGCAATTTACTGAATATACCAGATATTCAGTATATCAGATTTTCAGGCATATCAGATTTTTAAGAATCTCACACAATTTTAGACATATATGAATAACATCTGTACAAATACAACTCAGAGAAAATTAAACACCATTTCTTTCTTTTTTTTTAAGACAAAGTCTTGCTTTGTCACCCTGGGTAGAGTGCAGTAGCATCATCATAGCTCACTGCAGCCTCAAACTCCTGGATTCAAGCAATCCTCCTGCCTCAGCCTCCCAAATAGCTGGGAATATAGGCATGAGCCACAATGACCCGATAATTTTTCTATTTTTAGTAGAGACAGGGTCTCCCTCTTGCTCAGGCTGGTCTGGAACTCCCGAGCTCAAGTGATCCTCCTGCCTTAGCCTCCCAGAGTGCAAGGATTACAGGCATGAGCCACTGCACCCGGCCAAACACCATTTCTTATTTGGCAGTACTTCCTGTATGATTTTAACATACCAAGTAAGCCTAATATTTCTCTCTCGGACTTCCAGGGGTTCCTATTTGTGATATCCAAGTTAGTTCACATCAAAAAGACCTAATTTTAGAATTTGTAATTTAATTTTGGGAAGTATGTCCAACATTGACAGTTTAAAACACTTGGTATTAAAATAAGAAAGGTTTAAAACACGTGATCAAAATAGGATTACAGGTCACTGTAAAATAATAGCCATTCATTTAGCCAAAATGATGAAGATTTCAAAAAGCAAAGTTTTTTTTACTCTTTGATAGAGACTCAGTTCCCAAGCAAGAGACCTACTGCAGAGAGCATGCGGCAAATGCTCTCCCCAACCCTTTTTCCTTTTGCAGTTTACTCAAAAGGCAACCTAATCTTTTACTATCTCTTATTACTACTACATGAAATTCTTGGTCAAAGAAGAAAGCCACATTTTACTTTTATATTAGTATATTATCAATACTAAAGTTAATTTTAATGAAACCTTACAAACTAATCCATCCAATCTCAGTTGGCTGTGACCACACAAAATAGGATTTCTATAAACCTTTTATAGCCTCTTAAAATTTTCTATTAAAGAGCAGATCAATGCTCTCAGAAAACCCTGTTGTTCCAACATAGGGGCCCAGACCCCGGCCTTGCAGCAGTGTGCTTTTGATATTAATGATCAATTTTTTAGAAAAACTTATAAATAATTCTCTTCTAATTTTAGCCAACTTGATCACATACAAAATTCCTTTTACAAGATTAATCTTCCACAAACCTTCTATAACTTGCTTAAAGCTTCAGTTTTGTCCTAGACTTCCTTTTTTATATTGACATTCTACCTTAGGACAAAAATTTCCTTTCCTTTTCTTTTTATCATTTTGATTACATGAAGTTCTTGCTCATGCAAGAGAAAAAAATTACTCTTTTCAGCTTTCTTTATCAAAAACATATCTTCCTTTAATTATATACTCTGTATATAGAATTGTTTCCCTTATACCTAGTAATTTTATTTATATATGTTACCTACAATTTTAACTCTTAGTAGCCCTAATTTCCAGTGAAAAATCTAGGAAATAATTTTGGACTGTTTTATACTAGCATTTGTAAATGAAAACTATTTCATACTTTTAGAAAGATATTTCCTCAATTTTTTAAATTAACAGATCTATATATTTAGCTTTTCTATCAAATAAATGACTCATTTTGATTACCTATTACTTAATTTAACATAACAGAACTTTAAGATTAAGTTACTGAAAAAGACTTTTATCCCATTTGTATGCATTTAATTTATTTATTGTTAACAATTATGCTTGAATACTTTGTTAAGCAAAGCTAGCCATCATCTCAAGTTATTTCTTTGTCATCATTTTTACAGTCTGCAAATGTTAGGCAGGCACCACCTAAGCAAGTACCCTAAAGTTAAATACATGAGTGTTTTGCTGATCAGAAGATACAGCTGTTTTCATTAAACGAACAGTATTGAATTAGACTTACTTACCAAAGATTTACCTAAATCATGTGAACTAAAAGTTTATTTGAGCTAGTTTTTATTTTTCTGAGAAATTATTTGATTTAAGTGCTTATTTTCTCTTTAAGCCACTTTTTTCTAATTAAGCATGCAAGAAAACTATTTAGGTTGGTGCAAAAGTAATTGTGCTTTCGGACCATGAATTTTACATCATTATAACTAGGCTCAGACACATCTTTATTAATCAAAATAGGAACCATTACAATCAACACATTTTGCCAACGAAAAATAAGTTTGTTTATTCCTATAGCGTAAAAATCTGTGCTTTGGGATTCAACACACTCTTGTAAAGCATTTTCTGCATCCTGCTGGTTGTGGAAGCAATTTCCCTGCAAAAAGTTGTCGAGATGCTTGAAGAGGTGGTAGTCAGTTGGCAAGAGGTCAGGTGAATATGGCGGATGAGGCAAAACTTCATAGCCCAATTCATTCAGCTTTTGAAGCGTTGGTTGTGTGACCTGCGATCAGGCGTTGTCATGGAGAATCGGGCCCTTTCTGTTGACCAGTGCCGGCTGCAGGCACTGCAGTTTTCAGTGCATCTCATCAATTTGCTGAGCATACTTCTCAGATGGAATGGTCTCACCAGGATTCAAAAAGCTGTGGCGGGCCAGGCGCAGTGGCTCACGACTGTAATCCTAGCACTCTGGGAGGCCGAGGCGGGCAGATCACTCAAGGTCAGGAGTTCGAAACCAGCTTGAGCAAGAGCAAGACCCCGTCTCTACTAAAAATAGAAAGGAATTAATTGGCCAACTAAAAATATATAGAAAAAATTAGCCGGGCATGGTGACGCGTACCTGTAGTCGCAGCTACTCGGGAGGCTGAGGCAGAAGGATCGCTTGAGCCCAGGAATTTGAGGTTGCTGTGAGCTAGGCTGATGCCACGACACTCTAGCCCAGGCAACAGAGTGAGACTCTGCCTCAGAAAAAAAAAAAAAAGAAAATCACTTGAATTTGCTTTTTGTCTAACATCATTTTCATAGTCTAAAATAAACATGAAATAAACGGCAAGTAATAAGCCATTAGCAAAAATGCAAAGTGAGAAATGTGCATTAAAATAATGTATAACATAACCACATTTATGTAAGAATGTAATCCAACATAAAATGGCAAATTTCAATAATGCTAAAACCACAATTACTTTTGCACCAACCCAATAGTTTAGGCATTTCAAAGATACCCCATTTTGGCCATTGTAATTTGGAGTCTTCATGAGTTATATGAGACCATTTTTCTAAATATTTGCATGAGGAGATGCTGTGAGTATTAAACATAAATCCAGCTGGTGTTTCTAAGGGTGGATCTCCCTTTACAGAGGAAGATTTGGTTATGGAAGCATGATTGCCCATAATTTAGACTTTTTTTTTTTTTTTAATCCCAGGGGACAGTAGGGATAGACCTCCTTTTGAATGACCAAAAAGACTTAGGGGGAGGAATGTTAGTCACTCAAGAAGAAAGTTTAGATTTGTCAGTTGAACCAAGCTTCAGAATCTGGCCAGTTTTAAAGATTACAAGTATTTTGCTTAAACCACACAGATTCACTTCCTCTTTTCAGAAAGAATCTGTTTTTGCCCTGACCAAAATTTCAAAGGAGAGTAAAGCTTACAAATGCTAATGAGAAAGACAATGAAACCCTAACCTCAGAGAAAAGTGAAGATCACAAATCTGCAGTCATTGGAATCTCTAAGGAATAACAAACAAAACTCTTACCTTACACTTTAGAAGTCCAATTCCCATCCTGCAGAGCAGGAATACACGTAGGTCCAAAACAGTCTGAATCCTCAACCAAGCCCAGGAGGATTTGGACCAAGAGGGGTCTCACCAGAGATCCCCACTGACTCCAGTGAGGTCAAATGAATAAAAGTCATTCATGCTGGTACCAGGCTCTGGCTGTTGGCATAGTGACAGGGTCCACTTTGGGTCCCATTTGGTGCGCCAAAATGTCAACCTTAGATAACAAGATTCAGAAAATATGAGTAAGTATAGAGGTTATTTGGGCTCAAAGCTTGAGGACGGCCATCCCCGAGCACAGATCCAAGTTGCCCTGCATATTACATTCCCATTAGCAGCAATTACAAGTGGAATTTTAAAGAAAAAAAGAAAAGGCAGTTTCTAAATTGTTAGGAATGTAAACTATTGATTATACATTATGTTCTTTGTATCATAAATTCAAGGAACAGGAAGATAATGGGTGAGGCAGCTAGCCAAGAAGAAAATGACTTTAAACAATTGCCCCTGGGCATGGGTTCAGCGGGTGGGGCATGACCCATACTCCCGCCTCTCTGGGCCTGGTAGATTTTGCATACCGTGCAGCTCAGATTCTGAGCTATTTTTCCTTTCTCACTAGCACTCAAAACTTGCCCTCTGGAAAACTGATTCTGCTATTTGTATTTTCTATTCTTATTTTCTATCTTTTAAACAGTAGTTATATTTGAAAATACAAGCCTGTCTTTGGCAGTGCTAAGAGAACCAAAGAAAGGATTTAATTTCAGCCTGAGCTGGAGTTAAAAGAGAAAAACTGTCCTCCACCTCTGAAGGGCTGGTCCCCAAAGGCATGGGAAACCCCAGGGAGAAGGGTTTTGGCTCCTGGGGAGGCCTTGGGAGACAGAGAAAGGAAGTCAGGTTCTTAATTCCCCTGGTTTCCCGTGGAGGAGTTCAGGAAATGCCACCCCCAAATATGCCACTTTGGTATGCTGATTACTTCAAACTGAGAGCACTTGGGGACAGCAAATGCAGGGAGGGCTTTCTCTGAACTTCCCTCATCTGCTTAAAGATGAATCCTCAAAAAAGAAGTTCATTGCCATGAATCCCCGCCCTGAGAATGTCACCAGCCGGGGGAGATTCGCTCCTATCACAGTAGAGAAGGCAGAGGGTCCGCACTTGCCCAGGCAGACTTTGTCACAGGCTGTCACCTATTCTCTGGGGGCCCACTCATCTTTCCCCAGAATCATTTACTCTCCCCTAAGTTGCCTGCACCCTCCCTCCCCTCTCCCCTGTGAGGAAGGTATCTAAACTTCTACATCTCACTGGGTTTGGGCGGACTCACTTTTCTTTCATGTGATGTCTGTGTGCACATAATAAATGTGGGTACCTTTTCTCTTATTAATCCAACTACCGTCAGCTTATTTCATTGACTCAATTATCAAACCCTCAGTGGGCACAGGGAAAGTCTTTGCTCCATGACACCTGGTGGTTCAGCTGTTGTTCCCTTCCCACCCTGGGGTATCCACAAGAGCCCCTCCTTGCCCTTTATCTATTTGTCTTTTTATTTTTTTAGAGACAGGGTCTTGCTATGTTGCCCAGACTGGAATGCAGTGGCTATTCACAGGCACGATCACAGCTCACTGCAGCTTTGAACTCCCGGCCTCAAGGGATCCCCTCACCGCAGCATCCCAAGTAGCTAGAACTATGGGTGCATGCCACCATGCCTGGCTCTCTCCTTGCCCTTTCAATGTCTCCCTTGTCACTTGAGTTAGTCTGAGAGGCTTTCTTCCTGTTCTTTGCAAGTCACCATCCCTTAGTCAGGGAATGGTAGAACATCTTAGCCCAAAAATGTGATTCTAAGAGTGAGAATCCTTTTGGGCAGAGAGGGAAAAACAAAACACCCTCAGAAGCTCTGGATGCTTTGGGTCTTCTTCAGGCAGGTCACTTACTTCTTTGTTCATTCTGCAAATACCTATTAAATGCTTACTGTGTGCAAGGCACTGGGGATATAAATAAATAAACAAAGATACCGCCCCGCCCTGAGGAGCTCCCGGCTGATGGGGAGGCAGACGGGTAAGTGCAGTGGGTGAGCACTCCAGGGGATGCCAGCAAGGGCCCCAATTCTGGAATTCACTGCTCTAAGGCACTGGGCTAGGCCTTGTTAAAATTAACTCCACCAATTAAAGGCATCGTTAGAGACAATGCTGCCTGTCTTCCTCTTTATTTTTAATTACAGGGCCTGGCCTAAATTGTCAAACCATTTATAATAACAGCAAGCTCCAGAGCAGAAGGCCGGGGAAGGTGGGAAGAAGACAGGGGGTGGGGGACAAGGGCTCTCCCTCCAGCCCTCCCTAGGCCTCTCTGGCCTGGTCCAGGCTCATCTGCCTCTGGACAGCTATGACAGGCTGCTGCCCCGCTAATGGACGGGATGTCTCAGGAAGCACTCGCTGTCCCTCCCTAGCCTCTCCACTCACACCCTGATTACAGTCATTATGGAGTCACCGTGAATGACGGAAAGACAGGCAGGTGGTGCATCAGCAGACTGGGAGGCAGGAGGCAGCTGCAGGGTGCGGGTACAGGTGCGGGTGCAGGGTGCGGGTGCAGGGTACGGGTGCAAGGTGGGGCACGACTGGCTCAGGCTGGGGAGCCCAGCCGGGAGAAAGAGCAGAGGCTAAGCTCCTCTCCTGCCTATTCCCTTCGTGGCTCCAGTGAAACTGCTCATGGCTGGCACAGCAAGAACTGTGGGAGGGCAGTGGTGAGAGGCTCCAGACAAAGGAGGTGCCCCTTGGTCTGCCCTGCCGGCCCCAGCCCACTTCACTGCTCCCTGCGACCACAGGCGTGCACCTGCGACAGGGCCAGCTCCTGGGACATCTTCCTATAGGAAGGCTGGGAAAGGGCTGGGGAGGGCAGAGGCTAAAGAGAAGCTTCGTCCCTACTGGGCAGAGGCCGGACATGGGGCAGCCTGTAAACTTGACAAGTACCCTGCACCCGCACCTGTACCCGCACCCTGCAGCTGCCTCCTGCCTCCCAGTCTGCTGATGCACCACCTGCCTGTCTTTCCGTCACTCATGGTGACTCCCTAATGACTATAATCAGGCTGTGAGTGGAGAGGCTAGGGAGGGACAGTGAGTGCTTCCTGAGACATCCCTGGGCTCCCAGGCTCCCACCTCCGGCCTCTGCTCAGACCCAGAGGGATGGGGCTCCAGGTGCTTAGGGAAGCACCACATAGCAGAGAGGGTGATCCAGTCCCCTGTCTCCCTGGGCCATAGATGGAGAGGGTAAGGAGGCCACCAAACAGGCTGTGGACTGCCCATGGCCTCTTTACCCCAGGCCACCTCTTTCTAGCCTGGACCAGGGCTCCAAAGCGCCCCCACACCTACCCTCTCACTTCCAAAGTGGGGACTAAATTGGCTGTTCAATCCCACCCCAGCCTGCAGGTGCCAGTGACAGAGTTACACTCGACCTACTGAAAAACTGTGATGGATGGTTAAGAAACCTCCCACCCTTTTGTGCTCCAGGAAAAGGCTCACTGCCAAGGACCCCTCCCTTCCCCATGTGGCTTAGATAAGACTCCATGTCTACCTATGACAAGGCCAGACAGACCCTCCTAAGTCCCTTTCTTTGTCCCATGAATGGTTAGCCAAGCCACCAGCCAGTCTGGACAAAATGCCCGCTAAGTTGACCTGACCACACGTTAGTCAGGCTTCTCTGCCCTGACCCTTGACCCACCCTCAGCCCGGGCCAGCACCGGCACTCCGCACAACCCTCCTCTGCGCCCCTCCCGGGATGCAGGGAAACCTTTCCTCACCAACTGTGCCGTCAGGCCACCTGCTCACCCCACTACCCTTGCCAGGCTCCCTCTAGCCTTATTTATTTAAAAAGATAATAATAATGGCATCCCTATTTTTTTTTTTTAAAAAAAAGCCCTTCTGTCTGACCTTTGCAACACTTGTGTCCTCCCTATTGCAACAGTCCCTCACCTCCCATTGCAACTGTCTTTTCAAATAGTTTCTCCTCGCCCAAGACCTGATCTGCTCTTTACTTGACATCAGCCCAGGAACAAGCACCCTTCCCCCTTGAAACCTCCTCTCACGGGCCGTCCACCCTCAGTGACCTCCATCTGGTGCCTCAGGTGACTTATGAGCTCTGGAGGTAACTGGGTTCACAGTCAGGTTAACAGCTGCCCTCACTAGCTTCCAGACTCTCCCCTGGCAAGGGCTTGCTGGTTAGGAAGAAAAACAAGCCTCTCTTTCTTGACCGTTGATGCTGTGCCAGCCGCTGTGCTGAGCACTTCACGGGCATTTTCTCAACCCTTGTGGGCTGGGCACTGTTCTTGCTCCCATTTCTCAGATCTGCAAATTCGCTGTGCTCAGCCACAGGATGGCAGCTCCACAGATATACCCCATGGGCCTTAAAATGGGATTTCCTCCTTGCTGCATAGATTCCGTGTGAGGATTAAATAGGTTAATAGCCACACACGTGCTTAGCAGTGCCTGGCACAAAATTGGTGCCGAGTAAGCACTAGCAGTTGTATTACTATTAATATTACCACTGTGATAATGACATGGGCCATTGCTAGGGCAGTACTACTACCATGATGATAATGGTGTGGCCACTATGTGGAAAAGGTTCAGCAGTGCTAGGTTAAGTAACTTGTCCAAAGTCCCGCAACTACTATACAATGTGACCACTTCAAATATGGGATATAACACATTGTGTATTATCCCACTGTTTACTTACTACCGTCCCTGCTTATTGGCTCCCCTGCTGGACATGGAGCTGCACAGGGCAGGGATCTCCATCTTGCTCTCTGCTGTAATTCTTAATGCCTGGAGAGGTCCTGGAACCCAGAGGGGACTCGATAAATATCATCCAGAGAATGAATGAATAAAAGAATTCCAAGGGCGTGCTCCTAATCATTGTGCTCTAAGGCAGCCTTGGGGTCCTAGACCTGCAGCCGCCTGTTAAAGTCAGCCCAGACGATTCCTGATGGGGAGGGTGAAAAAAAAGCTCAGTCTCCCCGGTCCTATTAACACTAATCCCTTTACTTAGATGTGGACCTTGTGGGTTTCCTGAAAACTTTCACCCGCATCACCTGGTTTGAACCACTGCGGGTGTTTCTATTATCTCCATTTTACAGAAGCAGAAACTGGGGTACAGAGCGGGAACCCGACCTGCCGGCCCGCCCCTCCCCCCGCTGACACCCCCCCAGCCCTGCCCCGCCGCCCCCCGCCCGCCCCCCCCCCCCCGCAGGCACAGTCCTCGCCCCGGAAGCTGAGCCGAGCCCCACGCAGAGCAAGCAAGAGTCCCGCTTGCCTTTCTGCTCCGCTAATTATCCCTTCAACTCGCGCGATCTGCCGGTTTATTTTTATCAACCTCTCCGTAATGGTATCGGGGCTGTTACTCAGGGAGGCTCCCGGCGCCGAGCTGCTCCCCAATTTACAATTGCAATTATGATCTCCGGCAGAAACACATGCAGCTGGCGTCAATTTTAAGCAATATTTTGATCATAATAATTAAAAAAGTAACTTATGGCGTGCGCACATTAGATAAATTAATGTTATTCCAAGGCATTGCTAAAAGGCATGCAAGGGAAAGAGGAGAGAAAAAGGAGACGGTGCCCCGGATCTCTCAGGGGCTTGGGAGTCCTGTCCTCAGCACGACTTGCTCTCTGGGAGCACAAATTAACTTTCGCATTGAGTTTAGTTATCTGCGTGTCCTTCAAGTTGAATGCTGCCTGTCCCCGCCGCTCCCCCATCCCGACACACACGGAAAATTGATGGTTATTAAGGTATTTGAGTATAAACAAGCACATTTTCTTGTCACTGCTCCCCAGGCCAAGACAGGCAGCTGAAAGGATGGATGTTCGCAGCTCTCTCGAACTTGCTGTTCCAGACCCAAACGCCAGCAGGACCTGAGGGGTTGGGGGCCGACAGGGAAATGGCAAGGACTTCTGATGTCCTTCCTCCCCAGCACGCACAGAGCACACAAGCACACACACAGACACACACATGTATGTATACAGACCTGCAGCCATGCACTCGTTCACACCCAGGCACCACCACACACACACACACACACACACACACACACACACACACAGATCAACCCATTCAGACACAGGACTGATAACCACATGCACACCTCACACTCCCATCCACAGACAATATCACACAATGTATGCACATGTTTATATACATCTGCCCTCTTACACATGACTCATAATCACCAAACATACATCCCACACTTCCATTCACATACAAACTCATAGACATGTGCACACTTACACACACATCTATACACAGGCACTCCATGCACAAACTTACCTGCCTCCAGATACACAGTTCGTCACTGTTGACATCCTCACACCTCCATCCACATACAGACTCACACACATGCACACACACACACACACACACACAGACACTGACGTATAGGCATATACACACCTGCTCACAGACGCATGACTCAGAATCACAAATAAAAACCCACACACATAGTCACATGGTGAAACTCACAAATGTGTGTGCACACACACATTGATACACACACTCTCACACACTCCCTCTCTCTACATAGGCAGGGCACCCACCTCAGAGCAGCATCAGTAGCTTTTTAACTTTTGAGGGGCCCTCAAGCTGGAAGGCTGCTCCCCACGCCCGTGCTGTTTGTGTATGCAGACACACAAACTTTCACATGCCGTTCCAAGGGCTTTCTCCCTTCTGAAACCTGCCCAGATTCCAAGCCTAAATCCTCTGATCTGGGGGCCCCAGGCAGTTCCATTTCTGCCCTTACTGGGATGAGCGCACAAATGGCTGGGGGTACACGGGAGAAGGGGGAAGTCTCATTGTCTTTGAACAATGGTTTATTTTTTTTTATGATAAGCATCTCTAGTTTTGGTGAATGGTTAAGAAAACTATCTTTTTAATATCAAAAAGATGTTTTAATAATAATAAAAAAGAAAGGCGCTGCTCTCGTCTCCTTTCCGTTGGCTGGCAGGCCCTAGGCCTGCAACACACAGCACTGAGATTCCAGGTCTCTGAGTCAGATGTTTAGATTCAAATCCTGGCCCCACCACTCACTGATGATTGACTTTGAAAGTGCTTAATTTCAGTTTCCTCATTTGTACCCCACCTATGTCACAGAGTTGTCATCAGGACCGGATGAGATGACTAGCTGAGCGCAAAGCTTGGCATGGGGCATGCAATCGCTCGGTACATCTCATTTGCAGCTGTTTTTGGTGCTAACGTCATCTTGGACCCTGTGCTTCCTCCCCATCTGTACCAGCCACTTCCTTCTCCTGTCACCTCATCTGACTTCTCTGCCCCTGCCTGCCCTGCCCTCTGCCTGGGGGTGCTAAGCCCTGCACCCTCTGCTTGCGTCCCTCTACACACCTCCTTCAGCGGCAACACCCACTTCCATAACCCACCAGAGTAGTGGGGGCAAAAAGTGAGAGTTCTGATCATGTGCCCGTGGGATAAGTCATTTAACTTCTTGGGAGCCTCAGTTGCCCCTTTCCGTTTCCTTTAAAATGGAGATAATATGCCTGTCCTCCTCTTCCCATAGAGCTGAATGAGGCTGGGTCTGAGAAAGTATTCTGAGGCTGCAAAGCTCAACAAACATGTCAGATGTCACAGTGGGCTTTGTCCCATCACCTGGGACTTCTCTAGAGCAGCAGTTCCTCTGCTCTCCTAAGCCCCAATAAGTCCTTTCTACTTGCAGACCCTTCCTCTGTGCCATGTACTTCTGAAACAGCTCCTAGTCCGCCCACACTCCTGTGTTCTTATGTCTTCCTGTGATTCTGTCCTTCTCCCACACCCAAAGTCTCCACCAGCCTGGACTCTTCCCTCAGTCTCTTCCCTCCAGCCACCACCACGTTCTTTTCCTTCAACTTCAAAACCTTCTTTTATCCTTCCCTTCCTTCCATTTGCACTGCCACCACCCAAGCCCATCACTGGTTTTCTGGAAAGCCACTGTCTGGTTCCCTGGCTTCAGTTCTCCCATGGCCCCATCCTGCCCATGGCCAGCAAAATTCACCTTCTCTGGGTGCACTTTTCATCCAGTGGATCCAGCCCCCCAGGGAAAGTCCAGATCCCTCTGCCTGGCTTTCAGTCTCTCCCAGGGACCACTTCATCTTCCATCTGTGAGCAGACCACAGGTGAGCATTTCACCCAATCAGAGCAAAGGACAAAGCAGACACACCTACCTGAGCACCTACCTGAGCCTTTGCTCTGACATCTCCTCCTCCCAAAAAGCGCCCTCCCCACCCCGCACCCCCATTTCCCCTAGCATTGAACTCTATCTAGGCTTAACACTCAGCTAAAGTGACCCCAACTTGCAAAGACTTCTCTGGCAGCTCCAGCCCGCAGAAATCCCTGTCACTTCTGAAGTTATTAGGCCTGGGTTTTTTCTTTAAAACATTTTTTTTATTATGAAAAATGACCAACATGCAAATATATATAATATCATAACAAAAAGCATGTACCCAACTTTCTTAGTTCTACATTTTTATTTTATCAGTATTACACATGCACATGGCTTAAAGAGTTGCATAATTCTACGGGGTTTGATATTAAAAGCAAAACAAAACACAACAGCAATTCCCTGCTTTCCCCCACCCCTACCCCAGGGAAGGCAACCACTCCTTGGAGGCAATGACTTTCAATGCTTTTGGCTGATTCTTTCGATATTTACCTCCACGTCTCTTATATTGCTACTTCTTTTTTCCCCCCATTTTTGGCATTACCAATTGACTTTCCGCTACATAGAATGAAGATTTTCCCCTCCTTCTCTGGAAACTTGTAGAATCTTCTCTGTTTCCAGTGTTCTGAAATTTCACAATGTTGTTCCTTGGTGTGGGCTATTGTTCTACTATGTTGGGCACTTGGAGGGCATTCTCAGTCTGAAAACTCATATTCTCAGGCCCTAGACTTTTCTTGAGTTAGTTTACAACTTCCTCCCTTCTATTTGCTTTTTATTTATTCAGATAGAGGACTTCTGGACTGCTCCTCTGATTTTTCTTACCTTTTCTATTTTCTATCTCTTTGTCTTCTTTGTTCTACTCTCTGGGAGATTTCTTAAACTTTATCCTCTAATGCTGTGATCCCCAACCCCTAGGGCCTCAGACTGGTACCAGTTAGGAACAGGGCTGCACAGCAAGAGGTGAGTGGCAGGCGAGTGAGGCTGCATCTGTCTTTACAGCCGCTCCCCGTCACTCCCATCATCACTCGCATCACAGCATAAGCTCCGCCTTCTGTCAGATCAGAGGCGGCATAAGATTCTCATAGGAGGGAGAACCCTACTGTAAACTGCGCATGCGAGGGATCTAGGTTGTGCACTCCTTATGAAAATCCAACGCCTGGTGATCTGAGGTGGAGCTGAGGTGGTGATGATAGCGCTGGGGAGCGGCTGGCTGCAAACACAGATTATCATTAGCAGAGAGATTTGACCCCACAATACATGTAATGCACTTGAATCATCCTGAAACCAACCCCATCCCACCCCCCAGCCCATGGGAAAATTGCCTTGCATGAAACCGGTCCCTGGTGACAAAATTGTTGGGGACTGCTGCTCTAATACTTCTGCTAAATTTTTCATTTCTGCTATCATATTTTTAATTTCCAAGAGCTCTTTTTTTTGGTTCTTTTTTATAGCATCCATTGCTTATTTTGTGCAATTATCTGTGTTTATTTCTCCAAGGATCTTAATGATAATTCTTTTGACATTTTCTTCCTCCTGCATAGCACTTATTTTTGCACAATAGCTTTTTGTCTGTTTGTTTTGGTCCCCATTTTTCATGATAGTGACTTTCCTCATAAAAATGGTAATTCTTGATTGTCAACTCCTATTTAAGACTTGGGGACCAAGTGTTGATCAGAAGCTCTTAGCAGGTGAATGGGACCTGTTTACTTGGAAATCCCTGTGGGGAGATGGGCTGTGTAGTTGGGGACCCTCTGATGTCTGTGTCTTGAAGACTTTTCTCTTGAGCTGGCCAGATTCCCAGACAAAATCCTTCCAATCTCCAGCCTAGCAGCATTCCAGGGAGAAGATGTGGAGACCTCTGCATCCTATATGTATACGTTCATTTTGAAGGCACCAAAACTCAAAAGCAGATGGAGAAAGAAATATTATTTGAAATTTACTTATCTGGCTAAGGCATGAATGTACGTGAGTCAGTGGCCACAACCCCACCCTCCCCCAGCCTCCAGGAAAGTGGGCTGATCTTGGGAACCAGGACATTCCAAAAACATCATGTAAAGAAACCTCATCAGAACCTTCCATCTTTTGAAGCTCTAAACCCCTTTTTGTTAACTTGGTATATAAACTTTTACCTCTGGCTATTCAGCAAGGTCCTCATCACTGAGTGGTCATACATGTTTGTCTTTCCTCCTCTTAATCTGTCTAATGTCCATTAACTTGCAGGGCCCCGATGACACAGACCTAAGTTGGTAGAGGAAAAGTTTTTCCTCCCAACAGTTTCATCTCTCTCCTCTTTTTTATAATAGCATGGTATCTTCATCCTCAACCTGGTATCCCCCAATCCATAGTTTTACCATTTCCAAGAACAAAGCTCTATCTTCGGCTGGTGTGGAGAAGGGGCAATTATCCATTGCTATGGTTTGACTGTGCCCCTCAAATTTCATGTGCTGGATACTTAATCCCCAAATTCATATGCCAAGTGGAGGTGGGGCCCTTGGAAGGTCATTAGGATTAGATAAGGTCATCATGGTGGGGCCCACATGATGGGGCTGGTGGCTTTATAAGAAAAGGAAGTGAGACCTGAGCTGGCATGCTCTTTCTCCATGTGATGCCTTCTGCCAGGTTATGAAGCAGCAGGAAGGCTCTCGCCAAATGCTCGCACCATGCACTTGGACTTCTCAGCCTCCCCAACTGTAAGAACAAATTTCTTTTCTTTATAAATTACCCAGTTTCAGATATTCTGTTATAGCAACAGAAAATGAACTAATATATCCACTTGCACAGATTGAGGAGGTGACCCAGTGATCAAACTTCTTGATTTTTGGCTGGATCTCCTTATTTTAGCTCCATTCCCCACCCTACTTCTAGCAATATGCAGTATCACCGATGCCTGAGACTCTGCAAGGATTTTGGTGAAAATTGGGTTTTTAGCTTTCTCTTCTTTTGGATTAGGCTTCAGCTTTTCCCAGTCTGCTAAGTTCACTCATTCACTGCTTTTTAGTTTCCAAACTTGTGCTGCTGCTGTCTCCTCTCCCATTCTCTCCATCTTTGTGGATTTCTGACTTTTAAAAAAATTCCTTTACAGTCACTTTAGGGTTTTCAAGAAAAGCAAAATTAATTGTATGCAATCAACTCACCATCTTTACCATCTGCATTTCACCTTTGAACTGATGGGCTCATGCCTTTTATTAATAATAAATATCCCTTTACGGTTATTTTCATAGGCTTTGGGGAGGGTGTAAAATAATGGATGAGCTCAACTTGCCATCTTTAACTGGAACTGATTTTTTTGTTATTGAACTTCTTTCTAGACATAAATGTCTGTCTTCTCACTAACTGTGAGCTTCTTAAGAAGAAATTTCTTTTTTTTTTTTTCCTTCCTCAAAAGCCAGCAGTGGCTGGATGAGATAGGAGCTTTTGAAGACTTATGACTGTACCTGTGCCTTCATGCTATTTAATCTAACTTTCCTTCTCTAGCTGTCACAAATAGGCATTCAACAAATAAATATTTGCCAAATATTTATTAAGGACCTACTCTTTGCCAGGCAATATCCGGGCCCCAGGCATGTAGCAGGGATCAAACTTGACTGAGTCACTGCTCACATGGAACTTGCATTCAGCTCTGCTAAAGTGTTTCCTAGGAGCTCATTACCTCCCAAGACAGCCCATCTCATTCATTGCTGGACAGCTCCCACTGAAACCCAACTGTTACTTTCACTCAGTGGTCTGAATTCCTCCTGGCAGCTCCTTCCTCTTCTGTAGGACACACTTCCAGTTGACTAAAGATTATCTGTGATCCTGTCTTCCTCATACTTTCCCTCAACCTCCCACACTTAGTTCTCCCAGCTGCTCCTCTCATGATATAGTCACAAACCCCTCAGGACCTTCCCCTATTCTCTTGGCCCTGGTTGGGATCTTTTCTGTGAGTAGGAAGGCATGATAAAGTAACAATATATATATTTGGTCTTTGTCTCAGGTTCAAAAACCTTGAAATTTCCTGAATGACAGGAGTGTCTTTGTTATTCAAAATGAGCCCCTTTCAACCATACCTGAGTTTATGCTAATGAGGTGACTCATAGCAGGTCTCCTAGACAATTTCAGAATAGGGGCTGGGCCGGTTCTCAGGAAAATCAACCATGGGATTACAGGCTTGGAAATTTTAGTCCCTCCCTTTTCCCTCCCACCTCCAGGAAAAGGAGAAGGGCTGTAGATTGAGTTCAATCACATGGCCGATGATTTAATCAATCCTACCTACATAATGAAACTTCAATAAAAACTTTCAATAACAAGGCTTGGAGAGCTTCCTGGTTGGCAAACATAAGGGAGGTCTATCTTATTATTTCAATTGGACTGTAAAACCCTTCAGTGGTGTCTTGGGTCCTATAAAGTGTCGAGCTCAGGTATGGACCCCAGGGGGTGCTCAGTAACGGTGGTTTCCAAGGGTTGGCTTGGTTTGTACTAATTTGCCGTTTGAAGAGATCTTGCTCCTCCTTCCCTTCTGCAGCCTCCCATGAAAGCTTTCATGAGCGCTCAGAGGGTCTTCATCTGCCATGGGTCTTAGAGACCCAAGTCAAAATTTCCTGTTGGACTCGGAGGAATCCACATGGAAAAATATCACACCCCCAGTTTTTCTGGTTATTTTTGTGGTTGTTGTTTTGCCTTTCTCGCAGAACATGCACCTGTATGGCTGGGAGGTGGCTTGATGGGTGACATGCACTCCGAGGTAAAATGGTCTGGCCAGGTGCCCTGCTTCCTGCTGAACAAGAGTAGGAATGACAATAACAACTCACATCTGCACATCACTCCTTTCCCATACCAAAGCTCACTTAATCCTTACAACCTGGTGTTTATCTCACCATCATCCCTATTTTACAGGTGGAAAAACTGAGACTAAACAAAATTAGGCGACAGCTAGCAAATGAAAAGGTCTCAGGTCTTCTGAATGCTAATCTCTTGAGCTTTCAGTTCCACCTTTCTGTGACTCACCTGAGGGTGGAGGGGACTGTAGAGAGTGGGCAGAGAGAAGGGTGCAGCATCCTTCCGTCCCTATAATCTCCCTTTTGCTTCCCAAGCTACAGCTCCTCCCTCACCTGCTCCCACCCACAGACCCATTTATGTCCAGTTGAGGGGTAGGAATAGCAGAGGGGAGCCAGAGGCTAAAAAGCATGTGCACCCATTAACTGGCAGCCCACCTGGAAGGACAACATTGGAGATTGGCAGGGACAGCTGCTAGCATTGGCCACAGCAACACCCTCCTTCCTTCCTTCCAGCCCTTTCCAAAGCTCTACCTCTGCAATTTGCTCTCCCAGATTGCCCCAAGCAAGAGAGGCCACTTTTGGGCTATTTCCGAAGAGAGAGAAGAAGACCAGGAGGGGACTTGCCCATCCCTTCTGGGCAAGGAGGAACTGAGAAAGCTGCCCTCAGGAATCTCTGAGCCTGATTCCCTCATCTTAGCCCTGGTGTCCAGCCCACCACCCTGGAGCAGGGGGTGGGATTGGGGAAGGCCTCTGGGACCACCTACCTTGTTTGGGGCTTGCCCCACCAGAGCCTCAGCAGGGCCACCTCATCTGATGGCAGAGTAAGTGTTTCCTATTCAGTGTTACTTTCAGGGGCCCTGAGACCCCAGGTGCTACTAACATTGATCTTACTTTACCAGGGAACAAAGCCCAGAGTTAGATATAAAAGGTCCTAAATTACTTCAATACAAATACTTTTTTAGTTAGTTTTGTATTGCTATAACAGAATACTACAGAGTAGGTAATTTATCATGAACAAAAATTTATTGGCTCATGATTCTGGAGGCTGGGAAGTTCAAGATCAAAGGGTCAGCATCTGGTGAAGGCCTTCTTGCTGCATCATATATGGCAGAAGGCATCACATGAGGCTGGGAGAGAGAGATAGGGAGAAAACTCCTTTTATAAGAAACCCACTCACAAGATAATTGCACACATCCATTTATGAGGGCAGACTCCTCGTGGTGTAATCACCTCTTAAAGGACCCACCTATTAATGCTGTTACAGTGGCAATTAAGTCTCCAACACATGCTTTTTGGGGGATACATTCAAATCATAGCAAATACCTTCATAAAAGGTAACCCAGGAATTTATGTAAGACATCACCCAGGAACTTATCTTCTAATGCAGGTGTAAGTGTTTATTAGAGATACTTTGCTGAAAACTTGGTGAGGGAACAGAGAACATGAGGATGTTATATCCCAGTCTGGAGAGTAGAGACAGAATGTTGTATTGGAAGGAGTACCGAAGAAAGGCTGTCTCCCCACATATCTTGATGAAGGTTGTTTCAGCATCCAGATCCCAGCCTCTTCCCTGTGATGTGTCAGGATGACTGGTAACATCCTCTGCCACCCTAACATCCATTTGATCATGATACCGTTCCGACCTACATAACTTTTTAAGCCAAAGGAACAATTTTTAAGTGGGCTCTTCCTTGATCCCTCCATTGTTCTCTTCCTAGGGCCACTTTGATAGCCTTGTTCCCTGTGTGGCATCAGGGGAGATTCATCCACTACTGCACGGGAGGAAGCTGGGAAGGTGGGCTTGGTGAAGGAGTGATAAGTGTCACCTGGGCGAGGAGCTAAAGCGTACATATTTTCTTACTTGAGAAGACACCTGAATGAGATCAGATGGAAAAGGCATCTGTCTCTTGATTTGTATGGGTAAAT
Source organism: Lepilemur ruficaudatus (assembly GCA_963574885.1). Classification (NCBI taxonomy): domain Eukaryota; kingdom Metazoa; phylum Chordata; class Mammalia; order Primates; family Lepilemuridae; genus Lepilemur; species Lepilemur ruficaudatus. Next base: position 10,166 of record CAUYRT010050918.1, on the reverse strand, counting down.
TACCCACACAGTAGCTCCATTGGAGGCAAATTATCCACATTCATGTTGAGAGCATCCTCCCTTCTGTTTGTCCTCATACTTTCAAGAACTCAGAGAGACCTGTGCAACCTCAGAAAGACAGCTCACAGAGTAAGAGGCAGGCAGTTCTGGGGGGGGGCTGGTGTGCCCATCAGGCTGTCCCTGGCATGCACAGGAAAACCCAGCAGGCTGATGGGAAGGAAGGTGGGGAGCTCCCAGATTTTCCTATATCAACTCTCTAGGAGCTCTGCGTCCCAGATCACTCAGGCTTATTCAGGGGTCACATCCCCAACACCTCTTCATCTCTAATAGCTTGGATTAGCCACCTCAACTCTCCACTGAACTGGTGCTATGCAGAGAGATCAGGCCCCCCCTGCAGCCTAGAAAGTGTGGTTTCTGGACCCTTCCAAGCCTCAGGGACTAAAGACCACCCCTAGCTCCTCCTAAGGGATCTCTGGCACCACAAACTGACAGGGCTGGATAGAAAAGCCCCCAGCCCCTGTGTGCTGCATTTGAAGAAGTCAAGGCCAGGAGACTTGCCCTGGTCACACAAGTGGTAAGCAGAAAAGCTGGTATGGCTCCCTCCCCCACCTCCAAGGGCTCCTTCCATAACTGCTGCCTGAGCAGGTGGCTTCTTAGGTGCTGGTCCTTGGAAATTGAGCCCTGGCTGGGCTGAGGGTGCCCTTGGACACCCCCTTCTCCCATAATCCATGCAGAAGAGGGCCTCCAGATGAGCTCCAGGTGGGCATGGGGGCTGCCACAGCCTGGTCACTTCTCCCCCTCCCCAGCTGGGCCGACTCCAGAGCCTGCTGTTCCCTGGCAGCTGTCTGCTGCAGTGGGGAAGGTGATTGCCATGTTTGCAGCTCCTTTCCTTGTTTGGAAAGATCTGGAGGCAGGTGAGGCTGAAGGGAAAGAGCGACTGACAGGTTGTGATCTGCCAGGTTTTGGCGCCGAGCTCTGAGCAGTCTGGGGAAGGCTGTCTGCCTGCTGGGGGCTGTGCTCCACCTCCGCGCCCCTCCTGTCTATCCAGGTGCCCACCTCCTCCTCCTCTTGGCCCCACAGGCCACCCACCCCCAGCCATCAGATCCCAGCAAGGGTCGCCTGGCCCTCCCTCTGCCCCGACAGACCCCTAAACAAATCTCCACCCCCACTAGTGCCCCTCCTCCACGGGCAGTCCTTCTTGATGTCTGACTCAAATCTCTGGCTCCAGCACAATGCCTTGTCTTTGTAGGAAGGAACACTATGCAGTGGTGTGGTTCCTTTCCACGCACTTGGAGGGACCCACCTAGAAATCAGTCACGTTGGGCTTTTTCTCTGAGCCTGACAAGGCAATTTGTGAGGAGCGGGGCTCTCTCTCCTGCAGGATGCTAAGTGGGCGCTGAGGAGGTGGGTGTGGGGGGTGTTCTGAAGAGATACCCAAATTAAACATCCAATCTGCCATGTCTTGTGTCATTCAATGCTATTCATCTTCTCCTGGACTCCCGCTGGGACAGCTCCCAGAAGCGGGAGAACGTGGAGAGGCGGTCGTTAGCGGCTCGCTGTTTATCCGCCTCTTCGGCAGGAGAACAAACGGACGCCCCGTGGTCCCGCCCCACTGTCATCCAGAGAGCTTGCTCCTGCGCTCTGCTCCACGCGGGCTGCAGAGGGATTTGCTGGAGACAATGGGCAGGAGGAGGGGCCTCGGGAAACCCCCCCCCCTTTCATTGTCTGCCTCCATGACTCAGCAAGGGGCTGGGGCGGGAAGCTGAGGGGTCTGTGTGGCTGACTGAGTTAGCACATTCCGGAACCTAGAAGGGTCTGCAGTGCTGCTCTCCTGAGTTACAGTCTCCCTCCAACCACCCAGCTGGCCGTGCCCTAGACCTGCCATTTCTGCATTTAGGCCAAGGAGGAGGGGCTCAGGGGCTCAGAGGATGCAGCCCCAACCCTTGGAAATGGCTTTTTGATGAACTGCATGTTTGCAATGTTGCTTCCCCAGCTCTAAGGTCCTGGGGCTCCCTGGAAAATGTCCCCACCCAGCCAGGAGGAGCATTCTGCCCAGGTTTGGGGAGATGAAAATATTTCCTAGTGGAAAACCAAAGGTGACTTGGCCCCAGAAGATCAGGGGCGGAAAGGGAGGGGGATACCAGGAGTCCTGGCTCCCAGATCCCATGGGCCCACCAGAGCTGGTTCTTCTGATCTCATCCCCCACAGCTCACCTCCCGGGTCCCACCATTCCCCAAGTCTAGGGATTGGCAGCCTCTGCTCTCTAGAGCTCATCCTGTCCATCCTGCTGCACCCAGAGTGACTCTAGACAAGCCACCACCACCGGGAGCAACAGAGGAAGGACAGAGAGCAGGAGAGACAAGCAGCAAGAGGCTGGGTTTCCTTTGACACCCTGGATCGTGCCAAGGTAAAAAAAAAAAAAAAGGAGATGATACCACATCTGATTCTGGGCTCTTTCACCCAGGATGGCAGAAAAATTTTCACATCTTTGGCTCTACACTTCTCATCCTGGCTTCCAGTCTCAGCTCTGACACTAATTTTCTCTGTGAATTGTAAGAGACCAAAATATGACTGTTGGAGACCAGAATATGCCACCCCAAAATATGCCTCTTTGGCATAAGGATTATTTTGAGCTGATTATTTTGAGAAACTACAGATACAAGAGAAGCTCTGAAAACAGAGTGAGTAGAAGTTCCCCTTTTGTAAGGGAAATTTACATTTATAAAGGAAATCTCCATTTGTAAGGGTGTCTCCCTCTCTGTACCAGGAGAAGGCTGACTCTAAATCACCAGAGATTCTTATCAATGGAGATGGCGCTGACTTTGATCTGCATAGCAAACCTACCCTTCCTGGTTTGGGAGTTTTTCCTGGTCATCTCCTCACAACTGGCCTCCCTTGTACCCTTCTTTCTTTGTTTCAGCTGAGTATGGTATTTCAGGCTGAATTCTAATCCACCTCTGAGATTTACTCATTTTTCCCTGGGTATCTCCCATGTACACATGAGGTATAGAGGTTAATAAACTTCTGTTTGTTTTTCTCTTGTTAATCTGTCTTTTGTTACAGGAGGCCCAGCCAATGAGCCTGAGACAGATGGAAGGAAAAGATATTTTTCCTCCTCTACAGAATCTGGATGACCAAGCTTGTCTCTTCCTCAGTTTCCTTGTTTCTACTAAGAGAGGTTGAATATTGACGCTTGAGAGTCCTTCCAGATTCTTTTCTCGCAGAGCCCCTCTGGGCCCTTGCCTCCTGGTCTGGGGCAACAGGGAACACGGGGAAAGGAGTCCTGGAAGTCAGAGTGACGCTGGTGCAGCCCAGTTGCAAAAGCCTTGTCCTATTGTCCTTGGCAGTGCGCTCATACTTGTCAGACTGAGAGACCTGACTTTTGCTTAGGAAAATTGGTCCTAGCAGTTCAGAGCATTCACTGTAAACCTTGCTCAAGTGATACAGCAAGGAGTTGGGAAGCATCTTGTCCCCCAAGGCATATTTAGACTCCAGGAGAGGTGGTGAGTTGCTCAAGGCTAGTGGTGGGTGGTGGTGTCCAAAAGACCACCAGGATGGCTAAATAACAGAAAGGAGAGCTTTATTGGCTGCATCTGTTTACAAGCCAGGAAGACACAGTATCCGGTGTGTGCTGTAAGTACCTTCTCTTCAAAGAGGAGAAGGACGGGTTGGGTTTTATGCCTCACAGGGCCTATACCATACATATTCAACAGGTTTGGGGGGAGAGCTGTACACACATATAAAAGGAGCTGGGCGCATGCACAATAGGTAAACATATGTAACGTACATCCCATGTTCACTTTGGGCAGGGTGTTAGCATTAAAATGAGGTGGAATTTGATTTTTTTTGTCAAAAGGTGAACTACACAACACAAAGACAGTTTGTGCTCCTCTATAAGCCAGCTGCAACTGGCTTAAGGTCTGCAAAGTCTTATCAGGAAAAAATATTTCTAAGGCCTGTCCTCTGTCCAATCAGAGTTGCAGTGGTCTGGATTGTAAATCAGCCTGATACCTCCTATCGTTAGGGAGCTTAGCATGGGTGTGGTTTTCCTTGTAGCCATAAATTAGCCATACCAGCTGGGCCCTGAAGCCTCCAACAAACAAAAGTAGGTAACTTTGGTTTCCTTAACCTTAGGGTCTGTCTTAGTTGATATAGGGGTGTCTATTTTGGCCTCTCAGATCATAGTGGTAAATCAGGCCCAGGAACAAGGCACCCCCATCTCCCAAGCCAGGACTCTCTCCTGCAATGCCTTAGAGCTGCCTGTAGGAATGAATGTCTTGCACCCCAAACCTGGCCTTCTCCACCTGCCCCTTCAATGCTGCCAACAAGCCCTTCCAGCGGCGGCCATGGCCAGTCCCCGGGCAGGCCCAGCTGAGTCAATGTTTGCTGACTGGTGGCAAGGAATGATGAACAGGCCTACATGAATGGAGAGGTCCGACATAAAGCTATGCTAATTCTTCATAAGCTCTGCCTGCCGCCTTTTATATATCAACCTGAAATGTAATTATCTTTATGGCTGGCGAAGTAAATCACCAGTATGTGTCAAAGAGATTTGCTCCTGTGTTTTATTACGTAATATATTAGCTCTACAGTTTTAAGATGTCATTACTTGGCTAATCGCATGAAACGTTTTCATGAGCAAACAGTGATTCTGGCGGGAGCTGGGGCCAAAGATCCATGGCTCTTTCTTTCAGAAAAATGCTCAGAAAGGCCTCAGGAGATCATCTTGGCTAAGCCCCTGCCTACAGGCTTAGAGAGATCTGGGCAGGCAAAGGTTCCTCACTATCAGAGAGGCTTTGAGAGGTAGGAGACAGGGAACACCCAGTGGCGGATGGGAGATATCTGGATAGGCCACAATTCCACTCCTGGATATATACCCAATGGAAATGAGTGCTATGGTCACCAAAGGACACACAGAGTGGCTTTATTCCTAATCTCAAAAACTAGGCCAGACACGGTGGCTCACACCTGTAATCCTAGCACTTTGGGGGCCAAGGTGGGAGGATTGCTTGAGGCCAGGAGTTCAAGACCACCTGAGCAACATAGTGAGACCCCCTCACTATAAAAAATAGAAAAATTAGCCAGGGGTGGTGGCAAGTGCCTGTAGTCCCAGCTACTTGGGAGGGTGAGGCAGGAGGATCACTTGAGCCCGGGAGTTTGAGGTTGCAGTGAGCTATGATGACTCCACTGCACTCTACCCAGGGTGACAGAGTGAGAACCTGTCTCAAAAACAAAAAACAAAACAAAAAAACACAAAGCTAGAAACAACCTAAATGTCATCAACAACAGAGTGGAGAAAAGAACTATGGTATATTTACACAATGCAATACTTACACAGCAATGAAAAAGAATGAACCATCAATAATGGATGAACTATTGCTGAGTGGATGAACCTCATAGACTTGATTTCCCTCTTGGGGTCATAGCAGCCATTCAGACAGATGAGGTCACTGAATTCACCCACTTCCTAGGCTCTCTCAGAGCCCTAGGAATGTTCTCCTCCTCCAGCCCCAGATGTAGATCTGAATTTCTCAGAGGTGAATTCCCTACATTCTCCTTGTGTTCACCCTCTCCTTTCTTTCTACTCCTCCTCCTCCTCCTCCACATGAGCATCTTCATCAACAAACTCATTTTGTTGTTGCACCTAACAGTGGGTGTGTGTTCAAACTCTTTCTTCTCTGGCTTTAAGTTTGGCAGGCAAAAGCAGCATGGTGTGATAGAAACAGCACAGGCCCTGCAATCAAACCCACCTGGCTTTGACTCCTAGCTCTACCCTCTTTATTCTGTCATCCTGGACAGATCACTTAAACTCTCTATGCTTCAACTTCTACATGTGCAAAATGGAAATAATAATGCCTTCTTTGTAGCCCTATTGTGGGCAGTAATGAGAAAACATGAGCATCTTACTTGGTGCCTAACATGTCCTTTCTTGCATTATTTATGCGATCATTGAACAAACATTTACTGAACTCCTACACTGTGCCAAACACAGTGCTGGGACATTGTCTATGTTTTTGCCTGCCTCGTATCTGATGGTCCCACATTCTGACTTCTCTTTTGGGAACCACCCCTCCTTCACTTGCAGTTCAAGTGGTTCACCTACCCTCCAACCTCCAAGGTCAGGATGTTGCATCCCCATGGCCACAGAGGTTGGTCCAGATTGGTTCCATGAGAGTCAGCCCTGGAACTTTCACTGAAACTTTAGAGAAAGAGGTGGTCCTTTTCCACCAAGGATGGTCAGATGGTCAATTGGAGCCCTAGACCTGCGGAGAGATGTCTTTGCCACCTCGCTGAAAGAGTGTGCGTAAGAATAAAGACAATGTACAAAGCTGAAAGGTGAAGAGGAAAAGATCCTTAATAGCCTCATTTAAGCACCCAGATCCAGCCACACCAGGACTGAGTTGGGTTTCTGACATTTGCAAATAAAATAATCCAGATTAACATACTGTCATAAAAATCACTAGCATTCAGTGAGTTTCACTATGTGCCAGGCATTGTGCCAAATGCTTTGCAGGCATCATCTCATTTAATCCCCGTGATAATCTTATGAGATAGGTGTAGCAGGTTAAATAAGTGTCCTCCAAAAATTCATGTCAACCCAGAACCTCACACTGTGACCTTATTTAGAAATAGGATTTTGCAGATGTAATTAGTTCAGATGAGGTCATACTGGATTAGGGTGAGTGCTAAATCCAGTGACTGGTGTCTTTATAAGAAAAATATACAGAGAAATACAGATAGAGTGAGAATGCCATGGAAAGGTGGGGGCAGAGATTGGAATGGTGCAGCTACAAACCAAGGAACACCCAGGATGGCTGGGAGCCACCAGAATGAGGAAGAGCCAAGGAATTCTTCCCTTAGAGACTTCCAAGGGAGCATGGCCTTGCTGACACTTTGATTTTGGACTCTGGCTTCCAGAGCTGTAAGAGAATAAATTTCTGTTGTTCTAAGCCACCCAGTTTGTGGCAATTCGTTACAGCAGCCCTGGGGAGCTAATATAGTAGATAATGATCATTACTGTTTGGGAAGATGAGAAAACTCAGGCTAAAGAAGTTAAGTAACTTGAGGTCTTATAGCTAATTTAACAGCAGAGGCAGGAATCAACCCCAGGCACTTGAGAGCTGTCTCTCTTTCTTAATCACTAGATGATACATAGCAGGTGCATATATTATAAATGCCAGTTTCTTTGCTTCCGGGACCGCATTTTACTGTTCCTCGCAGTCTTTCCTAGTGCCTGGCTTGGTGGCTAGTACTTACTGGGTGCTAGTAACCATTGTGGGCATGAGAATCACCAGGAGCCCTACTGAATAGGGCACTGGGAAGGCAAAGAAGGGTAAGACACAGCCGTTGACCTCCAGGCATTGCAGTCTGGTATAGGAGACTGGAACATGCCATCCCAAAGGATGAAGGATTGTTGAGCCGAAGGCAGTTTAGAGGCAGATGCAAGAAGGCTCTCCACCATCCCTCTATGTGCCTAAAAGCAGACATTGATTTACAAGACGAAAGATACCCCACTCCCCATTCTATCTGGGAGAACACAGGTTAACCACCGAAGACAACTTCAGACACTTGTCAGTCTGGAGATGGTACCGGAGGAATCACTTGCAGTTCCACCTTCCACCCCACTAGGGTAAGAAGTACTTGTTAGTAACAGGTTTGACTAACTAGCCTGTATTTGCCAGTTATTTGCCGTCCCACAAATTGCTATCCCTAGAAACACCATGGACACTACAGTTCTTGCTCCTGTGATATAAGCTGTGTCCCTAGGACTAAGTTCTAGGTGATGAGCTATACACAGAAGATTTTAGGTGAGACATCCAAGAAAGTTCCTTAAAAGGGAGGTGACCAAGGGAGATGAAACTCAGGCTTGATGGCTGGAGCTCCAGCAGACATCTCACACCATGAGGTCCAAGAAAGCCACATGTTACATAGGGTAAAACTGAAGCACATAAGAAGCCTAAGTGTCTGATGCCCCTGGAGCTGCCCTGCTGGCCCCGGAATGCCCAGCTCTGGGCTTCTTATGAGAGAATAAGCTCCTCATTGGAACAAAATATGGGCAGCCACGTCTCTGCTAGCAGCAGCCAGACACAATCTCTAGCACTGTGGTCATGGTGGGGCCCAGAAGGGAGCAGCTGCTGCCCCAGACTCTACTTCTTCAACTACGGAACAGTAACAATCAGAGACTGGCACCTGATGGCATTTCAAATTAGAAGAAAAATAATGGATTTTCAACAAACCACAGGAGGATTTTAAAAATAATAATCCAGAAATGAGGAAGATCTTCTGATACAAACCCAGAAGTCATGAAATAAAGGATTAATCATTTTAACCTCATCAAAATAATAGAAGTTCTTTGTCATGCACGACACCCACCTGTGTCAGGATAGGCTAGTTACGCTGCCTCAAGAACAAAGCCAAAATCTGAGTAGTATCAAGCAGTGAGGGATTACTTCTTGCCCACACTACATATTCTCTTGCCAATTGGCTGGGGCCTCTACTCCCATGTCATCAGTATTGTCACCTTCACTTTGGGTTGCCAAGTTGAAGGCACAGTCATCATCTGCTAATGCCAACTGCCAAAGCAGGGGGACAGCGAATGTGTGAAGTGCTAGCAGTTCAAGCTTCAGCCGAGTGACATGCACACGTCTGCTTGAATTTAATTATCAGAACAAGTCACAGAGCTACAGGGATATGGTGCCTTCTCAGGGAGGGAAACTGGATGTCTAAGGACCATAATACACACACGCAAAAGGCTTAACCCAGTGGGAGAAGTTTCAGGCACTCATATTACAGACAAAGGGCTAATTTCTCTGATAAATAAAAAATACTCACTCATCACCAAGAAAATAGTCACATCAATTAGAAAAACAGCGAAAAATATGAACAGGCATTTTACAGAAAAGAGCATGAAAGATGCTGTAACTCACTCATAATTTCAGACTCAAATTACACCAAGATACTATTTTTCACCCATCAAATTGGTGAGGGTATGTGCAAACAGGCATGTTCATACATTGCTGATGGGCTGTAAATTGGTATAACTTCTGTGGGACACAATTGGCATTAGGTGTCAAAATTTAAAGTTCACACACCTTTGCTAAGGTTCTCTACTTCCAGAAATGTATCCTATGATGAGCTCACACATGTGGGAAATAATATTTGTGCAAGTCTCTTCGTTGCATTGTTTGTAATAACAAATGATTGGAATCCACCTAATGCCGTTTAATTGGGGATTGTTTAAATCATTTAAATTAAAGAAATTATTTCCCTCCATTCAAGGATATACAGATATAAGAAGAATGAAAAGTTCCTTTTGTAATGGAACAATAGAAAAATCTCTAAGAGTTAATGTTAAATGAATAAGGTAAGGTACTGAACAGTGTGCATTGTATATTACTATTTGTGTATAAAAAAGGAAGGATACATATTCATAATTGTTTAAATATGTTAGGAACATCTCAAAAAAATACATTTTTTCCTGAATCTTACATACAAAAAATATATTCAAAATAGAAAATGTTGGTTGCCACTGAGGAAAGAATAGAAATTCTCCTTTTGTACCTTTTAAATTGTGAGATAGTATGGAAATGTGTTGTCTAACCTAACAATAACATTAAAAATTAAAAGAAGATAGAGATAACCCAGTAATTCCACTCCTAGGTATATAATGGAAAGAAATAAAAACACACTTCTGCACCAAAACTTGTACACAAACATTCACAGCAGCATTAGTCACAACAACCAAAATGTGGAAATAATTGGAATGTTCATCAACTGGTAAATGGGTAAATAAGATGTGGTATATCCCTACAATGGGCTATTATTCAGCCATAAAAAGGAAGGAAGTGCTGACACGTGCTACAATGTGGATGAACCTTGGAAACATTACGCTGAGTGAAAGGAGCCAGATGCAAAAAGCCACACATTGTATCTATTCCATTAAAAAGAATTATCTATTAATAGAATGGGCAAATCTATAAAAACAGAAGGTAGACCAGTGATTGCCTAGACAGCAGGTGTCCAACCTTTTTTTTTTTTTTTTTTTTTTTTGAGACAGAGTCTCACTCTGTTGCCCAGGCTAGAGTGCCGTGGCATTAGCCTAGCTCACAGCAACCTCAAACTCCTGGGCTAAAGGGATCCTTCTGCCTCAGCCTCCCAAGTAGCTG